>JAGDQP010000401.1:0-133326 GCA_022664845.1 Lepisma saccharinum
TATATATATATATATATATATATATATATATATATATATATATTGTTTCAAGATGAAAGAAAGGAAGAAAAGAAAACATGATTTCACACAGGATCAATGTAGAATATAATTTCAACGTTCAAATTATACTTTTTAAAAACGTAGTAATATTGCGGGTTGCATAGAGCAATGAATTTCTCTCCTTCTTCTGCTACGTACATCGTTTCATCAGACTTGAATGTTAGAAACGATAGAAAAACATGGTCGCAGAATTGAACAGGAAATCGAGTCCGATTAAGTCTATCGTACTGTGCGATTTCCAGTGAATATAACCTCGCTTATACATTGACTAGAACAACTCTCATATCATGTGCCATTGAGGAAAGGTTACCACAAAAAGAAATAAAACTACAAGACAAATGTGCTTGTGATCTATTGCTGTCTGTTCCAAGATAACAATATTCCCTCTAGCATATCTAACAGCATTTAGACTCCCCAACTTTGCAAGCTACAACCTTAACGGCTGCATTGCTTGGGAACAAAAACAGAGGGCACGAGCGAGCAGGTACGTCACAAGTCCTGTGGCCCACCACAGCAACAGCCCAAGGCTTTAGTGAATTGTTTGTAGGTGAAAAATATGATTTTTTTTTTCTGTGGCTCTATTATGAAGAAAAATGAGACTTTTTTTTTGTTTTGTTTTTGTTTTGAACAGGCTGAAGCAGGTCACATTACAATATATTTTTAAAAAAATTAAAAAAACACCATCATCAATGAATGAAATAACTTCTGAATTCTTGAGAAATGATCACACTCCAACTTTGTTTTTTTGTTGTTTTTTTTTCTTAAAATCTGTAAAAGTGATAATGAACCATTTCCATGCAAAAAAGGGGGGGAAACAGTGTAGTGACTTTTTTTTTTTTTAAAGGACATCAATGATGAATTGAAAAACTTGTTACTCTAGACCATACACAAAGATGGTCGTTTACAAATGAGCTTGACAAAAATATACAAATAATTAAATGTGAAAATGAGTGATATCTCTCTTTCTGCTCGAAGAAGAAGAAGAAGAAAAAAAAGAACAAGACACACAAGTTGAGGTGCACAGCACCAAACAAATCCTACAGATTTCAGAGTGGTGCTCTTGTGTTGAATAGGAAAACTGTCCTCCCATTGTTGTGTTATCAGTCACACCACTATCACATGCCTTACAGGCTCTATATACACTTGTCTTCGATAATAAAAAAAATACAGTTCATTTCCGCATTAAGGCTTTATCTAAAATTTCTTCTAGTCTCTTGGAGTCAAGGCAAGAGAATTAGCGCCATGACTACTACTATTTTTTTTTTTTTTTTTTAATTTAGGTGGGCCAAATCACGCCCAATGTGCACAGCGACTGGTGGCATAAGGATGAACGTGGATAACCACCTTTTTTTTATTTTAACTTTTATTTTTAGCGTAAAACACATTGCAGGACTCATATTATTAGCCTTTTAAAAGGAGATTTGTATATTTTTTTTTATATATATAGTTTATGGTATAAAGCAAAATTTGCTAAAACAGTACAGGCTGCAACAAACTCCCTGCGTCAATCAAAGCGATATCACAGTAAAGTTACAACATCAATAAGTTTGTTAACAAGATGTGGAATTCATCCAGATTGCAAAAAATGGTTTAACAGTAATGTACAGTGACTTCATCCACAATTAAAAGCACCAGGTCTTTTTTTTTTCTTTATAATATATATAAAGTTTGGTTTTATCCATTTTTTTTTCTTTTTTTTACGTATCACACAAACATACAAAGAGTTTGAGGTACAATCACAAGTGTAGAGGATGCATCTGAAGAATGTTAAAAACACTTTGATTTAATTCTTTCTTCTTGCGTTCGATGCTGTTTTTTTGTTTTTAAAATTGCATAAACTTTGGAGAGTCGGTCGTTTGGTCTTCAGTAGTGCTTCCTCTTCACTAGCTGACCACTTTTTCCTTTTTGCCCAAGTTTCTTCTGATGTTTATTTATTCCACGCGTTTAAACCTCTCAAACCATTGGGCAGATTTATAAGAAAATTGTGCAAGGAGTGTTACACTTTTTTTTTAAAAAAAAACACACAGTTTGTGCCACACTCCTTGGCTTTTTAACATTGGCACCGCAGTGATGCCTGCAAGGGCACCCAAGAAAAGTTATATCTATGTTGTTTTGATATTGATTTATGTAATATATACGTCAAGCATGGTCTGGATGAGTGCCCTCGTAACCACACCATGCATAGATGATTAGAACTTCACCTATCTGTAGCAACCCTCACTGGGACTGGATTACAATTTCTCTTTTTTTTTTCTTAGTATAAAACTTTGGATGAATCCAGCCCACAGGCCCCTACTCCTTACTCCTTCATTAAGAACCTGGAAGCTACTGGTATACAAAGCAAGGACCAGTTCAGAGCTTTGAAACTCTGACCAAAACTTAATGATCAAACCAAGCAAATGAAAGCAATCTAAAGCTTGTTTCTGGTTGATTGTTCAATAAGAAAAATCCGAATGTGTGTGTGTGTATGTCTGTATGGGTGTTTAAGATTCTTTGACTAGTTGACAACAGATAGATCTAATCTGCTGCGTCCTCATGTCAAGTGACTCTTAAAGACTGTCTATGTTGAAAATAAATAAGAAACAAATTATAATAAATTGAAGAGAACTTTAAGGAATTTTGGGTAGGAACAAATAAACTTGCTTTGCTAGTTCTGGTGGGGAAGGTGGCGAGTTCAGGCGTGACGTCTTAAAACAGTGTGTTTCCCTTCCCTACCAATGAGAAAGACAGAAGGACATTCCTCTAGAAATAGTTACATCATATAGTGCAAGAAAAATATGCACCTTTTTTTTTAACAATAAAAATGAATTATATAACGTTTTTATATATATTTATGTATGTATATACAAGATAATCTTAGTTAAAATAATGTGTGCGTCATATCTACATCATTAGTAAAAATAAAATAACTTCTGATAGAATATGTATATATATATAATATATGTATATAGAAAAATTCATTATAGCTCAGGATTTTTTTTTTAATATCATTTAAAGCAGCAGCATGTAAAAATCACATCAGTATATGATAATAAGCATTATCAGTTATTTTCTTTGTTAAAATTCAGTTTAGTTTCTAGTTTCATTCTTTGGCAATAATAAGTATTGTTGTATGTACAATGAATATTAACAAGATTGAGTTTGTATCAGAGGAAGATTTTGTACATATGTATTTTATATATTGAATGTATGTAAATATATATGTATGTATAGCGCATGAACATGCGGTAGAGAAGGAATATGAGGTTTTCAGTGTATAGACTAGACGGAAGAAGAAAAGGGTTCATCAAAAGAAAAATTAATAATGATAATAATTATAAATGTGCATAGCTATTGAAAAGAAAAAATGCCTTATTTTGCAACTAGCAGATGCAGCTTCGACTTATAAGCCCAATCTGCATACCACAACTCTATGGTAAGAATAGCGCTGTTGAGTTTGTCCAGCAGTCATCTTTCCATTAGAAATTCGTACTTCTGTTGTTAACGAAGACGTAGCACTGTTCTTACACAGAGTTGTCATTCTCTCCCAGCCAATTTAAATGTAGGAGTAGGGGCCATCAGTGAGGGCGCTACAGAGCAGGAGTCAGGAATTGTCGTCCTTGCCCCTTTGACCTCTGTTTGGTTTGTATTCAAGTCCAGGATCAAACTGCATCAGTACAAACACCTGTAAATGAACAAGAAAGAAACCGATTTTATTTTTGTCCTATTGTAAATATCGATTATTATTATTAGTATATATTTAAAATGTACCTTCTGTTTTTCATTGTAGGCCCATAGTTTGAAAAGTATTAGCAGTTTTAATGTTAGTTACCTAACCAGAAAGCATTTAGAAAGAAAGGAAGAAGTCAACGCAGGATTGCCTTTAAAAGAATTGCGTTTGATTCAATAAATAGTCAGTGAAGAGAAATAAATTATTTATTTACAATCTTCCCACCTTTATCTCTGGTTCAGAGATAGAAGTTAAAATTTTAAACACCAACGATGATCCATTATTGTTAAATATGAACAGGCCTGTTTATTAAATAAGATGTAAACACAAGAACGCAAATCAATATTTATTTAGCTGACTTATTGCTTTAATTCACCCTTAAAAAAAATCATGTAAAACTTGCTCAACGTGAGAAAACAAATATTTGCTAACACTGTAAATTTCTCACTATACATACATTAACAAAAGACAAACAATTCTATTGGAGCACATAGTGCTTCTACGGTGGGGACAACTTAACTTTCATGTTGGAAAGCTGAAAGAGAAGTGCTTTTAAAAGAAGAAGGCGACAGCTTCTGAGCTACGCTCTCTCTCTTACTAGTCAGAATAACCTGCCGCATCTGGGTTGTCATGGTAACCAAGCAGTAAATCATCAATCAACTGAAATGCACTTCTCTGCCCAACGTAGAACAAAAGTTGTCCCCGCCGAAGTAACCACAAATATCTATATTTTTTCGAATGTTTCTAAAAAAAATGACTTTAACTTCACAAGACTGCCGTTGTTTTCCAGCACCAAAATTTGTACTGCTGAATTGTCTCTCAATTTATTTAGTAATAGGAAAAGGATATCTTAAGTGTAGCTTCACCAAATGCACTTGGTGAGCCGCGACTAATGGCTACGAACTAGACAGCAAATTATCAGTAGTTAACAACACAAATATGCGTTCTCTTTCTCAAGCACCACGTGCCATGCGGCAGCAGTTTCTGATTATAATAAACAGTGAAGAAGCGAAAGCAATTCTTACTTATTCTCTTGATTCATGCCCCTCGTAGATACGTATTTTTAAACCGATATTTCAAGTCGTTATCAAGGTAGGAAATAAATTAGTAATGTAAAGGTGTGCAGGAGAAAACTGAGGAAAAAGGAAAGGAAAATTTATTTTACATTAGTTCTTTTGAAAAGAAAAATACTTTTCATTGTTGTTTAATTGTGTTATTGTTGAGCTATCTTCTTCTATCCGCTCCCTTCCAAAGTTGCTAATTTAGCGCTTTTCGCGCAAGGTTTGATGTTTTAACGTAGATGTCTACCGCCGTGGCGCAATTCTTGTACATTAGCACCTCATGTGATGCCATATACGTGACGCAATGCAAGTTTTACGGAACTTCACTGCTGTCACATTTCGTTATTAACAGAAAAACAGTAAACTTTATTTTTATATGGGCCAGTCTAGTAACGTAGGACTTCGGCCCGTCACGATTCGCCCTTTAGCCATTCAAATCCACACCCATGCCCCTTCCGGGACTCGATCCTGGGACCTTCGAGTCGTTGGTTTACCGCCGTAGACCGTACGGCTACCCGGCCGGCCCGTTATTAACAGAAATGAATTTATGACTAACCTGACTTGACCAAAGTATTTCTGGTAAAATTCTAGCCCAGATTGATATATTACACGAATCCTCTCCTATTTAAGAAAATATAACGAGATTCAATATGGTGGCCATGTTGAACGTACCTTCTAACAGGCCAGCACTCATTAATGCAAGTGTTTTAAAAATAAAAAGGTGTTTCAAGTATTTTGTTTCATGTTATACCACTAAAACGTTCCTATTGGTCAAACGCTACGTTTTGCATGGAAAAATGACTGTTGCTATTTTGCTCAGAATGAATACATTGGACTGTGCACAAAATTTGGTTAAGATCAAATGTAATTTGGGTACCTCCCTTGTTAGTAACTTTGCGGAGAGTTCTGAGTGCGGAGCGGAATAGAATAACAGTCCCTATTCTGCATATTTTCTTTTCTTTAGATAATGAAACGCTAGATGGTTCAAAATATTAGTAAAACAGTTAAATACTACTGCCATATGTACGAGAAAATAATAGCTAATGAATCGAAAAAAAAAAGTAAATATTACTTGTAACATAGATAAGTTGTTTTTTTATAACGGTCGAGTTCGATTTTCTTTGACTTCGTTCAAATATCAAGTTCTTCCATCCCAAATGAGATGAAGTTGATTGATTGTTCAAGCGATAATTTTACTTGGCGTTCTACTGTTACTAACTGCTATAACCAATTTATATATATATATATATATATATATTGTTAGCGAATTACGATTTTCGACCAAATTTAATCTTTTCTCGTATGCAAAATTCAGTATAGAGCAATGACTCAATATCTCTTTGCACGACTCTTGGATTTCTGTAAAACTTTTCTACGTTGTCCACACTGACGAACTTTTTTTGTTGGATTTGTCAATGTGTACCGCCGCTCCAAGTTCGGATAATAAGAAAAAGTCGTAATAATATACATTCGAGCAGATCTCATAAGCTACCAGTGTGTGTGTGTATAAATGATACTTCTTCATTAAAAATAAAGGTACTCCCTGAAAGTATGCTTACCTGGTCAGTAGGCAAAAGCGAGAAATCGTCTGGCGGATTTGTAATAACATAACGTTTAGATGAAGCATCACAAGATGAACTTGTATCTCTAAACCTGAGAGAAAAGAAAAAAAGACCACGTGGTAATTATTGGAGCTTGAATATTATGGTTTGTTAAGAACGTATATTGTATCTTTTTTATATAAATAAATTAATGAGCACATACGCCAAGTTAACATTTGAAACAATCCGTAAAAATGGACACAGTATGTTAAAAAAATTACATAAAATTAAGAGAGGTCCATTTTTATCATGTATACGGGACGAGATGACTGGAGAGTGGAGGAGACTGCATAATGAAGAACTCCACGGACTGTACGATTCACCAGATCTTGTAAAAATAATGAAATCGCGACGACTAAGGTGGGCAGGCCATGTATCTCGGATAGGGGAAAAACGAAGCTTATATTCTATTCTGGTTGGAAGGCCGGATGGAAGGAGACCATTGGAAAGACCAAAACGTCGTTAGGAGGACAATATTAAAAGAGATCTTCGAGAAGTAGGTGTTCGTGATGAAAACTGGCTTGATATTGCCCAAGATGGAATCCAGTGGCGAACGTTTGTTACTGTGGCGATGAACTTGTGAGTTCCATAAGCCATAGAGTTAGTTAGTTAAAACAGCGGGTGAAAAAGGTTTGTCAATGGCCTTACAGGTTTGCGGGAATGTCATAAGTACAAGCAAAGCAACTGCTATGTAGCAAACGATTTTTTTTATTAGAGCTATCGATAGGTATAATTAATAAATTAATTGATATTGCCCTTGGAGTTATCAGAAATCGATAATTACTACGATAAGGAGCACTGAGAAAACGTCACCTAGAGGAATATAAGGCGGTTCCACGTCATACTCATCGCGCGGAACACACTACATTGCGCCCTTGCTAGACGAGAATGCTATTAGTTCTTATTGAGTCATATCTATCTCTGTTCACTAAGTTTCAACATAATCGGATATGTCCTGTGTGGGGCATTTTTAATGCCTTTGTAGTGTAGTAATTATAATTATAAATTTTCTCCAGCCTGAAATGGATAGCTATTAACTATAGCAATCTATAGTTCTCATTAAGAACGTTTGATATGTGTATAATAGCTTCCTTTGCGTCAAAATTATACCAAACAAAGTTATTTGATCAAATTACTTTAGTGAATTTCTTTGAATCTCTCTGCAGAGTTCAGCGGAATTTTCTTAGGTTATGAAATATCATATTTCCTAACAGATACCAACGAAATAAGTTTAATCAAATTGCAGAAACTTTTCTCATTCACTAATAGCTGGTCGCGGAAAAGAGCTCAAAACTATACAATACGGAACAGCTAAGTAGGAAAGACATCTACTAAACGGCAAATGATTGCCTCTATCCTATAATTATAATTGCAATATACACGTATTGTAAAGTTTGAAGTAGATAGAAAACTTATATTCATGTGGATTGTTATTATTAACGTCCTAAACGAGCTGGTGAGCTTCTAACGACGGGACTTACAGTTCTTGGTAAAGTGGGTTCCGAACCACACTCCGTTCAATAGACCCGGGCGGGATTTGAACCCGTGACCACGCGCACAGAAAGCGAGCGCTTTAACCTCTCGACCACTTATATTCGTAAGAGAATGTAATATAAAATAGAATGGACAGAATTATTGGGATTCCCACCCAGAGTTGGGTAAAGAACGTAATGGTTGAGAGCAGTGATTCGCAGGTACTGTTGTCCATGCGATTTACACCACAATCTATAAGAGCACATTATTTTTAGGTGTAGGATCAATAGCCCAAACAAAGCTCAGTATCTGACAACCCAGAAACCAATACATGCAGACACAGCAACGAAGTACTCCTCAAACCATGTCCTGGCAACCATGAACTTGGAAGGTGGCGCACTGTTAATAGTCCGTCATCTTGTCATAATAATCACAATGATAGTCATAAATAAATGTAAATGGCCACCAAGAGGAGGTATAGCAAAAATCGCTTAACGAAGTTTCCAGATGTATCACAGATAAGAATATGTACCTGTAAAACACACGTTAGACAATCACAGCGCCGCCGACACTAATATGAATTGTTCGTTGATGATATGTTATCTGCAAATCGCTTGATCCGTCTCCCATCATATCTTTAAGTTCATGAAAACTGAATTGATCTGACAAGACATTTCGTTGCCAATCCACCATGGCTCAGTTTCTGGAACTCTCAGGGTAGTTGGTTAAACCACTGCCGCTCGATAGTTACCCTCGAACAATAAGGGAAATGTGCTACCTACGAAAAAAGCTATGCCAGATTTGGCATATTCAAGATACGCTCTTCACATTGTGAATCACGGAAGGTGTAATATCTTCATCAGCTCAGACGGATCAGATCTCGACTATTATCCTCCCCTCTCTTAAAATAAGCCAAGTTGCCTCGCTTTGCTATGTTGGCTACCAACCATGTGACCCTTGGAATGTTGGCCTATCTCCAGCGCCGCCACGCGGTGAGTGTATACTGGCATGGAGGCGATAGCATGCCGCGTGACAGATGTCTAACTTATCCCATTATTTGACTTGTAATTAACGAAGATAAGACTGTGAGCTTCTAAGGATGGGACTGACAGTTTTTTGTTAAAGTCGATTCTAATTGGATTTAAATCTGGGACTACGCGAACAGAAAGTAAGCGTAATAACTAATCGGACAACGCGGGGAGAGAGGACTCCAATTATTTCTGTCCATTCATTTATATCATAAGGAGATTCAGCATGTTGGGGAAAGTGACCAGATATTATATATGCAGAAGCAGGAAAATGGATGTAAGAATTCTGAAGTGAAATCTGGTTTAGACCTAATATACAGTATATCTTACACGGCAACTACCAAAAGTCATTATCAGCAATAACTGGGAAAGATCGTACTTTGTTTATTTTTTGGAGAATATGCATAGTCCGTCTATTACAAGCAAATCTATATTTGGTGTTCAGGTATACGTAGTGCTGATTATGGACTTCAAAAACGCTGTCCTGTAAAATCTAGAAAGTGGACAATGCACTTTCTTTTCCTGTGGTCTTCCAAATGGTAACCTGTTATGCCAAACCACAAATCAAATGGTAAGGATATCAATAAGCAACTGTGCCAGTATGTATGTTAGGAATAGTTGCTTATGTTTTCAACACATGTATAATACCTGACAATTGTAAAATTTATATTGTTTTAAACACTGTGATTGTAACAGGTAACACCTATCTTTATTGGAGCAATTGCTCTGTGATACGCGAGTAAATAAATAAATAAATAAATAAATAATAGTATTAGCAAGAAAATTTGTCTTTCCATGTCAATCTGATGAAGACACCCTTGTTGAATTATGAATTTATTTTATGACCTTCAGGCATCTAAGACTCAGGCCGGAATAGGGTAGGGGGAAAGAATGCAAAGAAGTCGACCAGGGCCTATTTTGAAGCTACCTGCCCTGGGTGGCTGAGGAAAAGAACTTGTCAGGATGGTCGATCGCAGGAATAAGCAACCTAATAAACTGATATCAGAGTTGAATGTTGAGTTTTCCGACCTGAATGGACCTGATTTTCCTCGATATAAAGTATGTAAAATCATGTTAAACAATTCGTTTCCATAATTCTTAATAGCTCATAATAATTAACTAGATTCTGTCTTAAGAAATCATTCGTAATTATCAGCTAATTCTTGATTATCTTCAATTTTATTTACCTTTAACATTTTTCAGTATTTAATAGTAATAATTGTATTTTCTGGTCTTGTCTATAATAAAAACTGGCTTATGTTAAATTAGCTTTCTGTTCATAACCTGCGATTTAGATAGCTTTCTGGATAAGATTTGTAACATTATCTGTAAATTTTCACTACTATCCCGGAGTGGGATGGCTCAGTGTTATCGTTCTATCTCAAAGTACAAATCCCGGTGACATCTGTTATCCTCGTTTATGTTTCTGCTTTTCCGTTCAAAATCCTACTTGACAAATGACAAGACAATATCTCGGCAAAAATGGCCACGATCACATTCTCTCTCAATTCTGTGAGCGGATGAGAGGGACGAGAGAGGCTACAGAACCCAGAACAAATATAAACATTCTTAAATAAACACTGTTAAGTCTATTTTATTCATCTACAATAACGAGGAAAGGAAATAAATTTTTTGAGAAGATAGAACTCATACACAAGGGCAATAAGAAATTATTATCGTTGCGAAATCAATAATTTATCCCGAATAATTATATTTTCATAGTAAAGAGCAGAGCAAATAGCGTCTGTAAAAGGATTTTTTAAAATGAAACAACTAAACAGTCGAGAATATTGTTTTTTGTGTACATTTATCTGTTCTATGACATCCAGTCAACAAGGGTATGTAGCGTTCTGATTGACTAAAATGGTTTCAACTATATGCTATATTTGGAGACGGTAAAAGCTAATTAAGTTTTGCAAGGTTTTAATTAATTTACCGTATATGAAAGAGCGGTACCATACCCATACTCTATACAAAATGTTCACCAAAGTTATTTTAAATCGTATTGAACGAGACTTAGATTTTAATCAGGGAAGAGAACAAGCCGGTTTTCGTCGTGAATTTAGCACAATTAACCACGTACAAGCATTGAATGAGGTTTTGGAAAGGACTACTGAATATGAACTTCCACTATGTCTGGGATTCATAGATTATGTAGAAGTTTTCGAGTCAGTCTTCTTGGCAGCAGTACTTGAATCACTTGAACATCAAGGCATCGAAAGTGCATACACCAAGTTTATGCGAAACATTTACTCGACTGCTACATCTGTCATTAGACTACATCAAGAGAGTGAAACATTTAAAGTTGGAAAAGGTATAAGACAAGGAGATTCAATTTCTCCAAAACTATTTTCAGCAGTCCTGGAGGGAGTGTTCCAAATGTGTCTTACTTGTAATGATGTACGGCTGTGAAACTTTGACATTGAATGCGCAAACGACTCAAAGATTAAGAGTCACACAAAGAGCAATGGAGAGACGCATGCTAGGAATAACTAGGAGGGACAGGAAGACAAGTTAATTGATTAGCGTAGGAACAAGCGTCGAAGATATAATCAAGACTGCGAAGAAGATAAAGTGGAGATTTCATAGCTAGACGAGCAGATGGAAGGGGAACGACGAATGTACTACATTGGATTCCCAGAGAAAAGAAACGACCGAGACGATGTCCAAATGCAAGATGGGTAAATTAAATCAAGCGCTTTTTGGGAGCTACATAGATGAGGATAGCAGCAGACCGAGATATGTGGAGGGAAAAGGGGGAGGCCTTCATCCAGCAGTGGATAGAAAACGGCTGAATATGATGATGACATGAAAGAGAGTCGTAAGCGCTCTCTTCGTCAACCTAGCAAGACCTTAAAAACTTCCTTCGCTTCGGTTAGCATTCTAATTTATTTGCTTCTGTATAGCCCGATATTATTACTTGGGAAAGAAGGAGGGACAAGGGAGAAGAATATAAAATATTTTTGGCTTCAATGCTGTTAACAGTGAGCATAATTTTCACCTTTTATTGTCACAGAAATATTGAAAAGATTAAACCATATTTTTGTTTCGTAACCACACATACGTTTTCCTTCAGGAGTCAATACCTCACAAAGTAGGAAACAAAGAATGAAAGATACCTGTACCTGTACAATCCTATGCATAGCATTCCGTAGGATTTGAGCGCAGCTACAAAAAGATCACCATATTTCCCAGCTTCACCGTACTGTGCCAATGGACCGTCGTATAGAGAGATCTGTCCAACTCTACACCTATCCCTATTAGATAAGCTCTCTGGCGTACTGCAAGAAGAAATTAATGTCCACATGACACAATATTTTGTTTCTAAATAAGACATTAGGATATAAATTATAATTAGATTACAAAATGTAGCTTAACAAGACAAGAGCAGTATTTCAGAGCTATCTGATTAACATATGAATCATTCAGACATTAAGAAATATTTTGTAATTATGTTTTTATTTATTAACAAACAGTACCGTTATGCGATAACTGTTATAGAGTAAATATAAAAATAACTTCAGTGATTATTAGCTGGATGAGTTATTTTTTTAATACATTAAATTGCCTATGCTTGTATTCCAAGAACTACCAATTTTGACTCAGAAGTACGCTGGAATAGCATGTTAAATAAGGTATAGTTTCCAGTAATCATTTTGCAACTTAGTAAACAAATGATATTTCAATGTAATAACACACACGCAGAAACAGAGAGAAATAGTTCGTAACAAATTTACCTGTAACCACCGCGGAGACCAGCTCCTTCTGCCAAGATGAGCTCCAGTTCAGGTGTCGCTCCTCCCGTGATTAATGAGCGAATCAAGGTCAGAGCATTTTGGTTAAAATAAGTCTAGAAAAGAAAGATTCACGTGAGTCAGGCTTAGTATCAATACACAATATATTTGCAAATCCTACTTTTTTTGGAAAAAAAAAAGTATATAACCTTGTTCTTCATAAAGATAATGGGTAAAGTTGAATCCAATAGCGTTGGCAAAAGTTGATATTGAAGATGATCTTTTAAGACAAGTGTTAGCTTAATGATGGTTGCTGTAATGTGTATGAAGTGTTAGCTTCATGATGTATTATGGTACTTTGAGTATTCCGTTTTTAAAGTACACATGCAACAATTTAAAAAAGTAGATTAGTACAGGAGTGGAGCTAGTCAAACTGAGATTAACTTTTCTGTTTTATACAGATAATTAAACATCCATTTCTCCATCCTTTTGCTATATAAAAACACATTGGCGGCTCGTGTTCCCAAAATCTGATGAAGTGCTACCAAAACACACATGATTGATGGCCATTTATCAACCATTATTCTGGATTTTCAGGCTTAGTTGGATTGTTCTCTTCGATCTAACAGTAGTGAATCTTGCGGGATTAGTTCTCTCTGCTTACATTTTCTGTGTGACTAGGTTTATGAAAAGACGTGCGTGATACATGAAAGCAAGGTATGGGCAATGTAAAATAAAGCAAAATTTTAGAGAACATAAGACAAGAGTCGATGAATATAAATTGAACATTTAAGATGTGAATTCAGTCATAGATACAACTAGAAGAAACGACGTAAACATTTCGAACGAGAAAACGCGGGACGAATAACTAAATAAACGTGCTGGCTTGTAGCTTGGATGATCTAGTCCAACAAATCAAAGAGTTTGATCAGAGCCGGATTACCGTGAGGGGGGCTAAAGAGGCTGCAGCCCAGGGGTGCCCACTGCTTCAGGGGCCCCGTCAACAGTAAATCAGTTACCTATGTAATTGGTAAACACAGGGTTAGGTCCGTCATAATGCATAGCCATAGTGGGCAGCCCCCCGGGGCTCTAAACCCATATGGGCCTACGGCTCCTCATTCTAATCTAAATACTTCTTACAAGCGTTGTCTTTTCTGAATCCTTAGTTTGATCATATTGTATTCAATCTGGAAAAGTATGTATGTCAGTTGCTTATCAGCAGTGGCAAATGTTAAAGTTATAACTGCTTCAGATTCCAGAATCAGCTTCCTACAAGTAGACCACTGAAAGATCGTGCAACGTATGACATTGGTTGATGGCTGATGGCAGACTATTTACGCTGTAGTTTTTAGTGCAAGGGTTCTAAAACTTTTAGACCGAAATTTATATACTTTCGCCGTTCCACCAAGTCTAATA
Organism: Lepisma saccharinum; assembly: GCA_022664845.1. Classification (NCBI taxonomy): domain Eukaryota; kingdom Metazoa; phylum Arthropoda; class Insecta; order Zygentoma; family Lepismatidae; genus Lepisma; species Lepisma saccharinum. The sequence goes on from JAGDQP010000401.1 coordinate 14,083, forward strand.
TTACTGAATTTTCAATGCCAATATTTAAAATTTTATGATTATATTGCCAGTAATTATTATACCAACGAGGCAGAACATTCGTTAGCGTGTTTGCCTTGTAAGTATGAGCCCTTGGATCGATTCCCGGTGCCAAGCATCCTGACGGATATTTTCCCTGGTTTCCCCGATCACACTAGGTGAATAATGATGATACCTTGAATAATACAATGGAACAATATAAAAAAGTTAAAAAAATGAACAAAATTAATGAATTTATTTCTGTTAAATAGCTAAAATTCACATTCTCTGATGAACAATTATCTTATTTCAAGACGAAATAATAGGCGTTTTTTTTAATTGCTCTGTATTTATGTTTGAATGGAATCGCCGTGGCTCAGGTGGTAGCCCGGGTTCAAAACCCGACCAGAACGCTGTAGATTTTTCTTCAGTGGTCTCATGCCTGGCGCTTTGAGGAGTATCAAATTGAGTTCCAGAATGTCCTTGGTACTCCAGGGCACTTGGGGAGGCAAAGGTGATCGAGTGTGGAACGGACTATCCCACGTCACTTTGTGCCGTAGGCCAAGAATATGTGGAACACTTATTTCCTATACGCCGTTCACGGCAAGTGCGCATTGCATTGGGAATAGTTTTACCCTTTTATTATTTTTTTGAAATACATCTGTGCAATATTTTAATTAATGAATTTAGAAGTCATTGTTTTTAAGTATCGGAGTAAACTTATTGAAAAGGTGTGTAACTCGTAGCGGAAAAGGAATTCGTAACGGAAAAGAAAAATTTATTGGAAATATTTCTTTTATTTTGTTTGATGCCAACACAATTCTGTGGATGCAAGCAAGACCTGATAAGTTAATTAAGAAAAAATAGTTACTTTCCCAACATACGTTACAGGTGACCAGCTATGTTTTCTTGAAAAAAAAATAAATAAAAAAAAAAAATAGTTATCCACAAATAATATTGGGTTGTCCAAAACATGGCGTTTCTATACAATTTTTCATAAGGGCTTTCTCGAATCTTTAAACTTGCTTTTCCCGAAACTACAGAAATGTTACATATCAGGTTCTTGCACGCACCCACAGAATTTCAGTTTGCTTTTATCCTGAGCTGTTGAAATCAAATTTGTGATAATTAAGCCTATAACATATGTTTCTATATTGCATGTGCTTCATTAAGAATGTGTCAATTTTGAAGAATCTTGGACTGGATATAAGATATTTCCTTGTTCAATCAGTGACAATATGTTAGGTCAGTTAAGCTTTTATTATTGTTTTTCACCAAATTCACGTACCAATATCCAAAGGTTCGCGGAACAGTGCTGGTACCCGTGCCATAGTTTGAGAACTCCCTTTAGTGCAATAGTGTGTAAAACTGATAAACTTAGGGGTGTCCAGTTCGTGTTGGGATGAATTTAGATTTACGTGTTATGATACGAAGTCTTCATTGTGTTTACTTTTCTAATATTTTTTAAAAAAAATAAAAATAATAATCGGATTCGGATGAATGTGATAGATAAATCAGACAGCATTGAGATTTGTGTAGCTGCTTGTGATGAAACTTATAATTTAATTTTGCTCTAATATTAGAAAAAAAATTAAAAAAGTGCATGTTTATTTTACAAATAATAAATTTTGCTAACGATCCAACTGTATTTATCACTTCCATGGGTGTTTGTTCGGGTAGGGTTCTCAGTAAATTACTTTTTCCAGTAGGCCCATAATGATGTTAAGACGGCCCTGCACAGGGGACAGGTAACAGGGGCCCCTAACAGAGTCAATTGCCCGGGGACCCCAAATAGGTTAATCCGGTACTGGGTTTGATGAAGAAGTAACATAACTGAAAATCTGAAATTCAAGACAAGTCCAGTGCGTTGGGTTTGATCATTTAAGCTACAAGCGAGCCATTCGTCTTCATCTTCTCGTTTAAACATGTTTACATTAACTTGTTTCTATCGTTGATATTGCCATCATCTTTATACGTGAACTGTTTGTAGCGAAATTTTATCTTCCGAGTGTTTAGTGTTACCAAGTCGTACATACGAACAAAGTTGTATATGTTTACCATATAAACCGTTCAAATTTCAGCTGCAATCGTCTTCTTAAAACACTTTCTAACAATTTTTTTTTTTACAATTTCTTCTTTCACTCTTACTTTCTATATATGGTACTTATTTATTTAATATTCGTTGGCGTGGGTCTTGAAGAAGAGTACGAGACTGTACCTGAAAATATTTGGCAAATTATATGTAATGTTCAACAACAACAACAACAAAAAGAAAACTTCGATGCCATGTAAGTATCGTCCATTTTAAATATGGTCTTCTGTGCACTACAATAATATTATTTAAATTCGTATTTAAACGAAATTTCTGTAAAACTGCGTACATATTTATCTTGATCATTCAATTTCATTGGTAATATATAAGATGGAATCCATTCTAAGAACGTTTTACAATAGAAAACCTTAATTGAAAATATTCGTTGTCGAGCTTGTTGAAGTAATTTATTTCCCACTTTTGTAACTACATGAAAGAAAGAACAATAGCTCAACATCTTTCAGCAAAATAACAACTTTCTCATCGCTTGAATTTACCATTTCTGTGCGAGTTTATATTTCCTCTCCATCTTCATGTAAGAACAGATGTTTAAAATCCGTCTAGATTAAAACCTAGTACTTAAGTATTTTTTGTTAAATTAATTTATATATACATATATATATATATATTCTGTAATAATACAGAACTAAACCTACCGTGGACATTAGAGAATCCAGAACGCTGACGGCAAATGCAGTACCACATGCGAAGGGTTGAGTAAGGTACAATTCTGTATCAGGATCATCATCGTCATCCTGGTCCAGAAACTGAACATTGCTGTCATTGACAAGTTCTGTAAAAGAAAATCATTCGACTGTATTTGAAGCAAATATGAGACAGAGAAACAAATAGGAAAGAAACAAATATTCTCAAATTATCATTTATTATCACGCTATTAAATCGCTTCTAAATACAACGTTGTACTTGTTACAATAGTTTATAAAACTATCTTTAGAAATGAAATCAAATATCACAAAAATATTTTTTTTTCAATCAACCAGCAAGTATTTAAAATGTATTAGGTATTAAAATGTGGCAAGGTTGTGCGCAGTTGGGATCTTTGTTGAGTTTACAGACTGGGGACCTATAAGTTCTAATTTCCTTGTTTATGTAAACATTGATTTGGAACTGTAACAACCTTAATTATTTGAAAATGCTGATACTGTATCTCGAGGCTTACTTTTTTTTTTCACGTACATAGATATAGACCAGGTTGTTTGTAGTAGTAGATATATTTTTCTCCCCAAAATAACATTAGACTGCGAGTTATAAATATTTATTTTTGGAAACATCAATCTGAAATTTCCACCAATCGATTTTACATGACAATCTTCTATACGAGACACGAATGTCATGTATCAGGGTAATGCAAGTAGGAAAAAAAAAAAAAGAAAGTGAAATTCTTACTTATTTATGTGAACACATCATGCCTGAAGCGCTGGCCTTGTGGGCGAGCGGTCTGCGGCGGTAGGCCATCGGCTCGAAGGTCCCGGATTCGAGTCCTAGCAGGGCCTTAGGTGTGGATTTTAACAGCTAAAGGCGAATCGTGACGGGCCGAAGTCCACAGTTACTAGACTGGCCCATATAAAAATCAAGTTTATCATGCCTGAACTCCCGCTACACTTCATTTCTAACATTTAACATTTACAGTTTGCTTATATATTCAAGAGAGCAACTGAAATATAATTTTTTCTACTCATATTAAATATAAATATAGTAGGATTATAATTACATTCTTTATGTTGCGCTTTATTAAGCATAATTAACGTATATATGTCATAACGGAGTAGGCGAGTTATTATTAACATGTGCTATAATTTAATTTGAAATTCGATGTTTCGGTTTCATTAGTTATGTTCCACTGGCAGTTGCAACCGACTTCTTTAAGCTGAAGAGAAACGTCATATAAATCCATGCCTAAGAGTGAGAAGATGAGAACGGATTTAACGATCGGAAATAAACTCTCCCGTGATCTAGTGGTTACGACCACTGACATCGGATAAGCACCGGTAAGAAGATGCTAGTTCGAATACCATCCACGTCGCCCATTCTGACTGGGGTTTTCTATGCTTTCTTCAGTCTCACCAGGCGAATACTGGGATGGTATATAGCATAGACGTGATGGCATGTATTCTTAAGCGCTGTAAAGGCCAGAAATTTAAAGCTGAAACAGTATCTTAAGAAGTTTATCTGAAGGGTCAAAGAGAAACGGAATAAAAGTGTCAGAGATAAATTTTATTGAAATAATAGTTTCAACTTGTAGGATATTTAAAATAAAATAATTCTAACATGAATGATTTTCGTAAATCTTTGATAATGGCTTTTAGGTATCTTTGGCTCAGGACGTTAAGGTATTTTGTAGAATAAACCAGTAGTAAGACAGTTAAAAGCAGTGTTCGATTTGTCGGAGTGGAGTTGCCGGGGATTTTCCCTGGTGCCTGAAGATTTCATCCTCGGCTGTTGATTCCGAATATCATCTCAACCAGAAGAAGCAATCTCTGTATTCCTACCCAAACAGGTAATAGCTGGAACCTTACAAGCAATCAACAGTTTTAGAATCCTTCCTTTATTAATTTATAACAAATTGAACACTGTTTAAAAGCATCCTTTCATTTATTTATTTATTTATTTTTTGTCAGTATTTAGATGCCATAGAATAGATGCTTGTGCCAGATTTCTATTCTAAAGAAAATATCTTTTATGCAGCTACCGCTTTATTTCGTACTGCATCCGATACCGGATACAAAAGTTTGAACAAGAAACTTCATAAAGAACAATAAAAGAAACTCTCTACTGGTTTTATGGCTTTATTTTACTAGATAGTCGTGTGTCTATTTAATAGAGAAAAAAAAAAGTTTGAATTCACGTGAGTGGATACATAGGCTGTTTTATAAACAAATTGTCTGGCTTAAGAATTCTTCATGGGGACTCAATGATCAACTTCGAATTAAACTGTTAAGACTGCTTTTTATAAATTTTACTGGTAAGGAGTTCTTCCTATCAAGCTAAAACACAACTTCAGCAAATTTTGTAAATTAAAAACGAATAATTTCATTTTTATGAACAGAAAATATTTTTAAAATTAAGCAGGATATATATATTTTCAGATATATTTCTTTTAAAATCCTTAATGGAAAATTGTCGTTTTGTCTTTGTATATCAATAGATGTTTAATGTACCTGAGACATAATACGGACATAATTTCCTTACCTGTAATCATAGGCACATTGGCTCCGTACACAGATCCTCTCCTCTGCAGAACAATTGGACCGTTGACAGGAGTTAAGGTATCTCGTTCATTTGCAGCTGGAAAGAATAAACAATATCTTTAACTTTCTTTTAAAGAAAGTACATTACTAACATCTATATGTACCTCAATGATCCACAGTTTTACGTAACAACAATCATACTATGTATCAAAAATTATCATACTAAGTTATTTATCCGGTTGCTGGTGAGTTGCGTCCCAAGCTTCTGTTTAATTATTTTAGGGAAGTCAAGGTCACTGAGCAGGACTCGGGTTTAGCCTGTTTGTGTCGTTAAAGAAAAAAAACAAAGACGCACGCAATCAAGTGTTGCAAGGGCTATGGAAAAGATATTCACTATTCTCACTACGAAGCAGTTCACGTCGGACGAAATACGCTTGTACAGTGTGCATGAGTCATTTCCTCGTCTACAGATAATCAATCAGTTCTTTAGTATGGACGTGATGACAGGATAGAAGGTTAGCCCCTATCCGTAGTCGACGGCTACAAATTCAAGTTTCTCAAGAACAATATTACTGAGAGTTTCCAACAACATGATCATGACAAACCAGAAGTTAAATAGACAGAAAGTAAGCAATAATTTGGAACGTAAAACAGTAGAAGATATTTCCAGTAAGCCATCGAAACTTTTGCAAAGTTAACTGAAAGTGATGTATCTACTTTAACTCTATCTGGTGTAGAACTCATGAAGAGAAATATTAGAAGATCTCGAACTTCCGTTCACCCAAAACTCCCTAAAAGTCGCGCAGAAACACATGTTGCATCGGAACACATGTACATAAAAGCAAATATGGGCGAAGACTTTCTAACGATGATCGACACACTGCTATGGAAAACACACTGGGACAGAATTAACTTGGTGTTTTATTAGATGACTGATACACTGCCTTCGTAGAAACGTAGGGACGCAATTGACCGAGTATTTTATCGAATGAGGGACGAAACTAATCGCATTCTAATAACTTGGGACGCAACTGACTGACGCCGATTTATCCAAATATGTAATAAGTTATAGTCAAGCACGCTTTTATATCTAAATTTTATATCCCGCTGTGCCTAAAAATACGGATGATCTACCTACAGGTGCTTCAATAAATGGTATATTGACCTTCTTAGTTTGTAGTTTTGACAGTTAATATCACTTCATAAAAATATGCTTTTAAAAATCAGCACATAACCTTATGGTTGGCATCAAAGTTAAATTTAAGTCACTTGCCATGTTTGGAAGCTCGAAATCGCGGAACACCTACCTACATCTACATGAAGACACGTCATAACGCACGGAGGGTCAGTATTACAAATTTAAATTTTCCTAAATGCCTGCCCTTCTTAGGTGATCATACGTATACATATTTGCCCATTTCACATATCTCATTGTACATACACACCTAAACAGTATAATTTACAATTAAAAGCACACATTATTACATATTCAACTACCCATTGTTAAAACGTCTGAAGACGGTAACAGATTGTTACAGAAAAGCTTCGCAACAGTCAAGACGTCTACAATATTTACGAAGGCAGACATTTAGGTAAGTTCAAATTTATCTGCATGATTATTCAGATTTTCCTAACTTTCGCGAATAACTATAAAATAGTGTATTCATATTTGTTGTTTGTAGTAACCTTAATGCAAATGAAAATGTGTTTTCTTACAGTATCGAAGAGGGTTTGAAAAGGTAAAGGAACAGCTCCAGAAGTGGGCTAGAAAAGATAAAGGTACGCTTGAACGTAGTGGCGGAGATTGGCTATTGAAAGTAAAGGCAATGAGCTTCTATTAATAAAAAAGGTAAGGCTAATCTACGCCAAATCCCAAATGAAAAAGGTAAGGCTACGGCGTGCCCACCACTTCGAGCACTGTTTTTTATTAATTTCACGTACGCAGACAAATTATAAAAAATATATTAAAGATAAGAAATTAAATTCCATCTCTTACTACTTTTGTTGCGTACTCTTTATTTAATTTTTGTTTCGTATTCTTAATTATTGGGAGTAATAATACACTACGCTTCAGTAGAGATGTTTGCTAATCATTGAAAGCACATTTTTATACACATGTCTACGAATGTAAGATGAAGATATATTTATTTTTGTTTTGATTAGACAACTCACCTTTATTGCTTAAAATAAGAAAACAAACTTTTTTTTGAGTGTAGATAAGTTAAATTCTAGTTTCAAAAGACAAGACAATTCCAGTACGGCTTGTAGGAAAAAAATATTTTTAAGGTGGCTTTGTTAATCTGTATTGTTAATTTGACAGTATACATTTGGCAGACCATCAAAATATACGTGGGCAGAAGCAATGCGATTGTGTGAAACAGTAGCACATTAAGACAGGGGGGCGCGCGTCCCCTCCGCAAGGAAAAATGCTTTTTTTAATAGCATTATTTCAACAATTTATCTCAGAAAAGGCTTCGACTTGTTTCTGGACAAATCCAATTTATCCAGAAATGTCCATTTTGGTGGATACCGGTGTCATTTTCCATGGTAAAACTTAGCAACATAAAGGTAAATAAATTCACTTAACAGGAAAATGTTGAAAATATCCCCCTCCTGTTAAAACTGAGTCCCCTCCTCACAAAAATCCTGGATCCGCCACTGGTGTGAAGTGGGTGCGAGATAAATTGTTTTATGTGTTTTTGTGCGCTGCTACATTCTCTGTATGTGTGTCAGATTTCCAACATAGAATCACTGAATTTTCCTATATGATGTGTTGTCTAAAGGTGTAATCTCCGTCATTTTAGATTTTATTGTTAACTTTCTGTTTCATGTTGTAACTCTTGTATGAAGATGTATCTAACAAGACATTAACAGGAAATATTTTCCTCTGAAACGTAAATTCAGTGGTAATAACTTATAGAATTGTTTGCATACTCAAAGCAACAATAAATTTCCCATCGTCCAACCGATTTGGAAATAACACTATAACAAAGTAACCACTAACCAACATATCTCTTGTCTGGACTGCAATGATATTTATAGAAACAAGAAAATATGAGTAGGAACAGTAGAAAATATGATGGTCGCGTATTATGTGTTTAGTGTTATCTATACAGACAAGCGTGTAAAGAAATGTGGTCAGACAATTACTTATTCGCCACGCTCACTTTCACGGTCACGTAGATTAGAATTGCGGCTCGCATTCCACTTCTATGTACAATTACCATCTTCTTCTAACTAAACTGGGTGGCGCGACGGCTATATTACGTTCAAGTTATTAGAGGATTATTTGGTCAGCGTAACGCCTCTTTGGAGCCGTGTGTCTGACTTTCCTGAACACATTCCGCTACTTCTTTTATTCAAGTAGCTCCCCCTGTTGTCATCACGATGCTGGGTCAACACAAAAATTTTGAGTCCCCCCACCGGGAATCGAAACCGGGACCGTTCGCACAGAAGTCGAGCGCGCTACCGACTAGGTTACGCAGGAGGCTGCTTTTTACACACATTTAAATCATCATTCTATGATCCTTATTTCTCTTGAGACTAGTGTTATTCCGAAACTAATTGAAAGCCTATTGATGGAACAATATATAAAACTGTAATCATTAATGGCGGTAGTTAAATATTTAACTTCAAATTAAAAGCATAATCTTCGACATTAACTTGCTAAGTAAAATCATACTCTCATTGTTTTTCTTCTGTTTTTTATGATTGTGTGCGTTCAGAGTTAGTTGCTCTTTGTCTTCTCCGTAGAAGTATTTTGTACAAACCAACTTTTCATATTGTGGACAGAGTATAAACATAAATAGCACATAGTATTTACTCAAAAATATGATCCACTTTTCTTGTCAGATTTCTATTCTAAAGTTTGGGAGGGTCTTGAATTCGCGTTGGATCTTGAGAACGATTATACGTGACCACACGTGGACTGCAGTGAACTTTAGAGATCGTCAACACCTACATTGATATCAATGGATTTATTGCCTCTAAACTTCACTGTATAGAAAATGCATCTTTCTGGTCGTATGGAAAGACCTCTCTTGTAAGTGCTATCACGAAATTTTCCTGTGAATGAGTAACTTAGCATGAGAAATAAAAAGAGAACGTAACACATCTATTTACCATTACAAGTACTTACTTTGATTTAAGACCCCAATTGTATCATCAAAGGTCATAGCTTTGATGTTCAGCGAGGCCAAAATTGCCTCCTTGTCTGCTAGAGTTGGATCATCATTACTGGGCACTTTTGCAGAAAGAATAACACACATATCGCATAGATTTACATTCACTGCACGAAGATCTGCTCTACTTAAAGGTGAACCCTGCAACAAAGTCAAATGTACCTCCAATTAGATTAACATATTTGATTCCTTCAAATTCACATAAATTTATACAAATTAAAAAAGTTAATTCAAGTCAAGTATTAATTTTACAATTCATTTTCCTACCCTAAAATCAAGATACTTACAAACGCATAACATCTAGTGTATTGCAGTTTCTGGTTGAATAGGAGTGGAAAGATAATCGAGTAATTACCGCAACGGACGATTTGCGATATCGATCGATGTTATCCGTTATCGATCAATGTCGAAAGGCAAACAATTTTGTCGATATCGGAGATCGATGTCGATCCGTATCCGAGATCGACAATCATTACTTTCGTAAAACATCATCATTTGTTTTAATAAACGGAATTACCTTTATTTTTAGAACAACAAATGATGGGATATTGATTACATCCTGTTGATTACAACCTATCTTTATTCCATTATGCGTCCTATTCTCTCATTTTAAGGAACAGTTGAAAAAAAAATTTTACGCTTGTCTGCGGTTGGATTCAAACCTGGAATTTTGTGATTTGCTGTGCATTGCTATAGCCACTAGGCTACGAGGCCATCGGGCAAGAAAAATACGTCGATTATTATGTATTTCATAAATTCAGACACGGAATGCAGCAACATAGACAGTATTTTCGTCAGAGAATGGCTTTAAGCACGGATCATATAGAAGTTTACGTAGCACCTATTATTTTTCCATTAGACAAACTTTTTCGAAAAACAAAAATAACCCTAGCATAATACCAATACGGGAAATCCAAATACAACAAAACTCCGATTTATGTAGCAGAATTATTGAAATATTTCCAAAATCCAGGATATAATCAAATATTATGACTAACAGACAAATTAGAATCGTCACGTGCACATACATACGACGCTCTTTCGAACTATATCGCGCAATGATATCTTAAGACAGTGATATTTATCTAAGCTCTATATTTTAATCTTCCAAGTTTTATCGCATGTTTTCTGGTCGAAATATCGTACCACGCCAATGTCGATCGATATGACTCTAGAACGGCCAATCGTCATCAATATCCGCGTTAATGGCTCAATATCTTCGTGATCGTAGAGTAGTTAATTGAATAGATAATAGGCCGACTTTTTTTTTTTCCCTAGGATTTTATAAAGCAAACAGAAAAGATACAGAAATCTCTTCCAGGTATGGCTAATAATTTTGTCTTATTTAAATAGATTTGATTTTTTTAACTCATACATAAACTGCATAGCAGCATTCTGTACACTTCGAATCGAATGTAGATTATTGTGGGATAAAAGGCGGTCCATAAACGATATCACAATAATCATAATGTTTGATTTGAATTATTATCTGATTTGATTTATTGTCTAATCACTTATAAGACTAAGTCACATTTACATGTGACATAGTAACAATCGGCATGGTAAACCGATGGTGGTTTGTCATTGCCTTCTTCTATCGGATGAAGATGACGTTCTCAGGACGGGATCTACAGTTCAACGTGCGCTCGGAACCACTTATGTCCTCATCGGAAATCGAACCCGGGACCCCTTGATTACAAGGCAGCAAGCGTTACCATTAACCCACAGAAGACACTAAATAATTTGCATATGGAGTACGTTAGTGTATTCATTAAAGTAACATCTTAGTTGGTATAAGGCTCTCTTCATTCTTTTGAGCTGATTTTGCTTATATGAGCAGTCCATCCATATTAAGTTAAATAGTATTTTACAGTAAACTATGAGGAAATTTAGTATATTTATATTTAATTCTTGGGGAGCCAAAATGTCTCCATTATTTCTAGTGGCAATTACAGTGTAAGTACACTCACTAGGATTTATTACTAGGCCATTCGTTAATCGCTCAAAGATCATTATTTAAACGTTAAATTTTACTTTCAATATAATTGGGTGACGCTGATATAATTATTTGGATACAATCTGCATAAAAATAGTTTTTATCATGTTTAATTACTAACTCAATATCTTCCAAATGCAACAAAGAAAACAGGAGCGGACCGAGTGAAAACAAAAAGTTGATGAAGGTTTTCACTGTATCACTAACTTAGTTTATGATTTGAGGAGAAAGCCGACTCAGTCTGAATTCAAGGTAACATACTGACATGCACCTAGTGAAATTGAACGAAATAAAGGAGCGGGATTTGAACCAAGTCTCTCTAAATTACGAGACGAGCATTCTGTTGCTAAGACACTCTGCTCTTATAGCCATCACTGTTCTTGTTAACATTAATGTTAATACTTAATTTTATTAGTAGCCATTTTCTTATAATCATTCAGAATAGTCTACACTGCACTTCACACAAATCTGCAATTATTTCATAATGTAATGAAAGTGCCAGAATACCTTGTTAAAAATGTACAGTCCACAAAAACAACATATTTCTATCGTTTTATATAAGTTTTTTTTTTTAACTGGAGTCTTATATATGTACTATATTTTTAAAGACATTTATCAGTGAAACAATAAAGTCTCTGACTTTCACAACTCTTAGATATATATTTGATTTTATTAGATTACCTTATCAATACTAATTATTTAACTATGCCACTAATGCATAATATTCTAATTTTTTCTTTAAAAAAAGTCTGCTAATACTTACGTTAAGGACTGATATTTTAGGCAGATTCTGTAACATTTTCCATTCCCTGCGAATGTAGTCTACTGAACCAACAATGACAACATGTTTCAGCTCGTGGTAATGGAAATTGGAGGCACGCAGTGGCATTACTAAGTTCCGAAGCCCAATTAGAGGAGAGTCTGGATCAGCAAATAGGCACACAACCACATGTCCATTAAGCACCGTCATCGCTGCCTGATTACGGTCCTTTAAAAGATATATTAAAATAGTTACATTAACTATACTGCTCGAAAGAAATAATCCACATACTATCTCTAAAATCATTACATTATAACACAATAAATTATAAATTATACATTATAACAAAATATGATTTACCTATCATCCGTGGTCTAGTGGATATGGTCGAGGACTTGGGATCGGCTCTGGAAAGGAAATGACGTTCGAGTCCTTTTGCCGCCCATACTGACTAAGGTTTTCCGAGGTTTCCCTCAATTTCACCAGACGATTGTCAGTATGGTACCTAGACAAAGGCTCTGGCCATTACCTCCCATTTCTCTGGCTCCGAAACTGCTCACCTACGTACGTCATCATGCCTGGCTTAGTTTATATAACTGCTTCTCTGGTCTACATATGTTCAATATGAACAAATAACGATGTTTTCAGATGTACGGGGGGTAGTGAGAGAAAGGAACAAAGTGTAGATGAGAAAACCTTGTTAAAAGATTAGTAATTAGGCAATATAAAATTGCAATAGACTTCGTCAGAAATGGTACATATAAAATTTAAAAAAAAAATGTAAAGACAAAAGAACATATGAAAATACTATACATCAACCATACAAATTACAGATTGCTTATTACATTAAAGTGATTAATCTATGTAGAACTCGATACTCTGTTACAACACAAAATACCAGTTGACCATTTCATTATTTACCCATTCTTTAACTTCAAGTACTATCATTTTACAGGCCTTTACGAATATATTCTTCAAACTCGGTAACACTGGGTATACAAACTCGAAATTTGTAATATATCTAGCGAATTTCTTGTTCTCCAAATTGCGTACATATACCGGGAGTAAATTAACTAATGCCATTCCATTGTATTTAAAATTATGTTGAGTCTTGGATAGTCTAACATACGGAGTTTCCAAATCATGTTTAAACCTTGTATTGTATTCATGTGTACTGGACCGAAGTGTAAAACTGTCTTGGTTTTCTTTTCTATGGATCAATCTATCATAGATATTAATTGAAGGCACTGTTATGATACGATATTCCTTGAAAATTTCCCTACAAGACTCAGTATCTACACCCTTAATACAACGAATTGCCTTCTTTTTCCATTTAAAAATATTCTTAGCACCTGTAGAGTTCCCCCAAAGTAGATTACCATATAGTAAGTTTGAGTGAAATAGAGCGTAATACACCGAAATCATAATTTTCTCACTTATAGATATTTTTAATCTCCGCAAAAAAATATAATGCAAGAGAGTTTCTTACACATTTCCTGATAAATTCAAAAAACTAGAGAAGTATATAAGGACAAGGGGAGTTTGGATGAGTAGTAAATGATTATAAAGGAGAATGACTTGTCCTTGTCGTCTAGTCCTATAATAACTTGCAAGAGATGCTGATAAGAAGGGTCTGTAACTGCCGGGAATCATATTGTTTATTCTGGCCTTTAGTGGCGTATACAGCCAACACTTTTGTTCAACCTGAAGAATGGCGTCCCTCGGTCAGCAAATACACGGCGAAAGAGATAAAAAAACAGTGGCGATTAGGATCTTTATTCTAGGTACCATCACGATATTCGCTTGACGGGGCAAGAAAAAGCTAGAAAACCTTTCAGTTTGAATGATGAGCTGTGAGAGCAGATTTCACAACTGCATCTTCCTTGTAATCATACCTTGTGGTGTTCATCGGAATCGTTCATCTTGAACTACTGTGACATTTTGAAACAGGCCGTTGTGATGGATGTACGCTATAGATACTTTTTTTTTCTTACTTTTACCCTTTATTTCGTCCTATCTTAAATTTATTTATATTGTATAAATATTACGTTCAACTTTCTTTTTAGAAAACTCGCGTGTGACGAGAAACGTTACGGCAAAACACTTGAGGAAGTTAACAAAACATAAGTTACATTTTTTAATTTCTTCGGCACAGTTATTCCTTGACTGGTGACTCATGACCAGTCGTGACCAGAACCTGCTTATCGAGCAACGGAGAAGAAGAGGGGAATCATTGATGTACCGTAAGGGACCGCTATCTCCTCAAGATACGCACAACCTCATCTGGTATGTACAACCAAAGACGATACAAAAATCTAGTGCGAAGGACGTTGTACCATCCACCGTATTCATCAGACACCTCTCCTTCTCGCTACGTGCTTCTGTCTTCAATGATCATATGTGAGTACGGAGGTTTCGCATATAACAGGATCTCTAGAACAAGTGGACAACCTTTTCATATTCTAAGGACAGCAATCACAGTTGCAGAATAAATTACAAGGTTAGGCCATGATGGGAAGAGGTGAGATGATTATTTGGTGGATTAAGTCGTTTTCCTACCACTCATAATGGAAAATATACTGACGACGACGAGGAAGTGAATTATGAAGGCCTCATGTTCATCAAAAGACAATCAACTGTTAAGAATAAAGACAATTTAAAGAAGAAAATCTAAAGGATAATTAGACAAAGCAAGGGAAAGAAGGGAGTATGGGAAATTTATAAAACAAAATAGAAACATAAGGATACATACAAACGATGAATACACAATAATCACAACAAAAGACAAACACAGTGAGTTATCCATATTCTTTTTTTATTGGAGGGGGATCAACAGGAGGTAACAAAGTTCTAACAGTACAAAAGAAGGTAGTATGTTTGTTAGCAGGAGCCGACCAGGTAGCCGTTAGGCCAACCACTCGAAGATTCCGGGTTCGAATCCCGCCTGGGGCATGGACATTTCTGGATTTTAACTAGGTGTAAAGAGTCGAATCGTGTCGGGCCGAAGTCAAAAGTAACTAGACTGACCCTTATAAAATAAAGTTTACCAAGTTTTTGTTAGCAGGAGCTAGACCATACAACTCATGTGTGTGTGTGTGTGTAAAAGAAAAAAAAAGAGTCAATAATCAACACAAAGCTGGTAAAAAAAATATATTATCTCTATAGGGTTGAACAATTTTTTAAATTGAGGAGTTAGCTAACATAATGGTGTATACGCTCTTATAATAGATATCACTGCAGATAATACTTTGCGAACTCTTATATACCCTCGAAGATTTATTTCTGTACGTCAAATATTGACGTTAGCATAGCTGTTGGAATGTTGTGTTCCATGTTACGTATCGCGAGAGATAGGAATAGGTATTGCTTCCTAGATTGCAAACGAACACAATTCATTTCGCTTGCTTTATCAACAAATATCTAGACACTGAACAAGCAGCTATGCTACACGTTTCTAAAAGGATATAAAATCTAAGGATTGTACAAAATCCATTTGACATATCTGCATATCAGCTGTACGTTTTTTCCTTTACCTTAAAATACGCTACACTTAGGGAGAAAACGTGCATTTGTCTGGTTTAAAATGGAAAGTATCATGTTTCCTTTTATACAGTATTGAAAAGTGAGAATTAAGTCTCTAAATTGACATAAACGATTACTTCTTTGCTTTTATAAAGCTATGCTCTTTTCGTATGTTATTTTTTTACTCATACTCTTCTTTATTGTTGAACCAAAACTTCCAATAATATGGTTTCAAAACTGGTAGGTAGAGGGAGAGCACAGTTACGAATATGTTCATATAATTACAATTTATCACTTTTTTTTATTAAAATATAAAATTCGAATGAAGAAAAGATTACTCGATAAAGAAGAGATAGTGGTTTCTTTCAGATTGTTCTACATTCTTTTCTTTTAGATTGGTTCAGCTGTTCTAGGAATGAGTTGAGACTCGTTTCACCATGAGTCCATAGCATCAGAATATCAACCAAGAATCTTACCCAGAGTAGTGGAGTCAAAGGCTGAGTTTACAGGAAATCACGTTCGAGCTTGCCCATAAACAGATTGGCATAGGAAGGTGCCATTCTCGTACCCATGGCTGTGCCTCGGATCTGAAGGTAGTGTTTGTCGTCAAAGGTGAAATTGTTACATGTTAGAACTAGGTTGGCCAGGTTAAGAAGGAAAGCTGTGGTTGGAATATGAGGTTTGGGTCTCTGGTTAAGGAAGAATTCCAAAGCTGCTAAGCCATCGGCATGAGGAATGCTGGTATACAAGGAGGTAACATCTATGGTACCAAGCAGTATGTCAGAAGGAAAAGGCGGTAATTTACGGATGATTTCTAAGATGTGGTAGGTGTCGCGTATGTAGGTAGGCAGCGCTTGAACATGTGGCTGAAGGAAGGAATCAACGAGAGCTGAAATGCGTTCAGTACGGGAATTATAGCTGGCTACAATGGGTCTGTCTGGGTTACTCGGTTTGTGGATCTTCGGTAATAGGTAAAAGGTATGTTGACTGTCCAGGGTTAGGTACTTTATGGACATTTCAGATATGCCCTGACGAGAACCATTAGCGGTAATGAAATCGGAAATTTTCTGTTGGTGGGTATAGGCTAGGTCAGTGGAGGTGGGTTTGTAGATGCCGGGATCAGATAGTTGACGGTATGCCTCCTGGAGGTAGTCAGCTTTGTCTAAGACTACTGTAGTGGACTCTTTGTCCGCAGGGAGGACCATTATATCGTGGTTCTCGCGTAGCGATACCAGGGCTAAGCGTTGGTTATGGGTTAGGTTAGGTTGGTTGGTCATCTGATGTAAAAACTCACTATTGGTGCTGGCAGAGCTAACTGAGGAAATGTAACGTTCGAGGGGATGGTTGCTAGGAAGTGGAGGTGGGTCCATGTTTGAGGGAGGACGGAAGTATTCAAGGCTAGTATGGAGTTTATTGGAAGGTGGGTCTGTAATAGGTGGATTTTTGGCCCAAAATATAGCGCCATCTTAGTTCGCGGGCAAAGGAAAGGACATCTTTTAACAACAGGAAGTGATTGTTCGGCTTGGAATGGGGGGGGGGGGGGGAGTCAGTCCTTTAGTGAGGATGTCAGATTCAGATTCAGAAATTAAATAGTATATAATAACGATAAAAGTTAAGGCATGGAACTTTATTGGAAGTCATAGATATATATATTAATTGCGTATATAGAATGTGTATTGTGATTCTTAAATTATTATTCTAACGCGAAAACAACAAATAAATATGTAGGCGTATACAAAGAGGCCAGAAATATATCGTAATAGATTAACGTGAATAACAAATACACAGAATCGCCACAGTGTATTGCCATATCGTATGAATGGACGATAAACTAAACTAAATCAAACCAGTCACGTGTTTGGTTTCGTAACGAGGAAGACATAATTCGCTTACCTTTAGACAATCAGACGTGTCTCGCTGGACAAAATATAGTTCATAAAATATAGTAAACTAAACTAAATGTGTGTTACTTACTTATATACTCGTATGCCTTGTAGAATTGCTATATCGCTGGTTTATTATTGATACTTAGGTTTCCAAAGTTACGCGACACATTTTGTAGCTTAATCTTGGATGACAACACATAAGACACAAATGTAAAAGAAAAGATAAGGCCTGTAGCCAAGGAGCCCCTTAAAATTCTCTTGGCCGCGCATAAAAATATACATTTTGGTTTAAAAATAGCTGTAAAATAATGCCTAGTGACTCACCTGTGTCCCTTCCCCCTACAGTTTATGATTGGCGATGCACCTGAACAAATAGAGCAGAAAAAAAAATACTTGGCGTGGTTAGTTGGCCACGTTGGAATTCTGTTAATTAACTCTCTTCTGTAAATAGCTTTTTTATTACCATCCTCTTCTTTTCATTTTTTTGTTTTGAGAAAGAACTTAACAACTCCAAACGTTTATAATGTGTTGCAAATCTGTTTATTTTATCCAATGCGGGCACAACGGAGGCTTAAATCGCGTAAGTAAATCTAAACTGAACTAAGCTGAAGTCAGGAATGCTAATCTGAATCCAGGAAAGAGTGCAAATTGTTATATTTCACTTTCTTTGAAGGAATTTTCTATTTAGGCGTCTATCAGATGACGTTACGAATGGTTAGAAGGGTATGCAAACAACAGTAGATAAAATCTGTAATGACAGTGGAATATTTTTTTTTTTACCCAGAGCAACTGAAATTTGCCCAAGTCAAAAATTGACCGACCAAATGTGACAGTGGATTCAGAAATATGTACACGTTTTCACCAAGAAGACACTTTTATGATAATGCAAAATATCTAATATTAGTCGTAAATCGATTAAGGAATGCAAAATTAATTAATTTATATGACAATTCCTGTCAATGTTGACATGTTCAATGACTGAAAGAAGCGAAACAAAATTTAGAAGTCTGATTTTTAAAGATTCTTCCTTTTTTCCAAATATTTTGCTTAAACCTCTGATTTAACAGAGGTATAACATAATTGGTTAAAGATACGGAATATTGTGTTAGTTAGGTACAAATTTTTGTTTCGTTTCTCTTTCACGTTTTTCTACTCTTACTGTCTAACTTTATCGCTTTTCTGTTTTAGACACATCTCTTGACGTTCAGCTCCAGAAGAAGGTCCGCGGGTAAGTATCGAAATTGTTGAGGTATTATTAAGTGTGTTACACATTGGAGTTTGTATATATTGCCAAACGTAAGTAAATTTCTTTTAATATGATTATTCAACAGCTAAAGAAACAGCACAGTTTTCGAATATGAATGAGTCCTATGGGTTTGCCATTTTCATGGTTGGAAACAAATACGAGTCATATATATCCCATCTCGTATATAAATAAATCACAGCCATATTCAATCCACTAGTGGATGAGGCCTCTCTTCGAAGGGAAGAGTTGGTCTACTGCTCCCACGCTGACCAGACAGGTTGGGAGAGGAGAGCCGAAACTCTTACTGTCTTTTATTGACAGCAGCTCCCCAATTGTCCTCACGATGCTGGGTCAACACCGAAATTTTTAAGCCCCCACCGGGAATCGAACCCGGGACCGCTCGCACTGAAGTCCAGCGCGCTACCGACTAGGCTACGCAGAAGCTTCCATCTCGTATATACGAATCTATATATAAGCTCTCTTAATAGCTGTAAGGCAATGTTTTCTCAGCAGACAAACTGTACTGCATCTAATAGTTAAATAATGTATCGGTGTTAAAATATAAATCTGAGTTTATTGAATCAAGTTTTGTAGAAATATGTTAGAAAAAAAATGTGTATACTCTTTCGCACCGGAATTAATGAAGTATTCAACTAAACACTACTTTTTTATCTGAGAAATAAGTATGAGATTATAAGTACTATAGTAGAAAGCATATATTTTTCGTTCTTACCAGTATACATTCCTCCAGTGATTTTGCCGGACTCCAATGAAACATTCCCGTAGAATCGTACTTCATCTCCGTCTTTTCGAAATCGAAATCCTTTGCCTGGTCATCTGCAATGCCTACTTGGATACTCCCGTTGTTATTCATACTATTACCACCTGAGTTTCGACTTGTGGGCCTGCAAGCAATTCGTATGACAACAATGAATTATACTAGTAACATTTCTCATTCCATAACAACGCCAATCAGATAACACAAATGATATAAACACAAAAGACTTATACATAACTCTTCGATCGTCACGTACTGAAATTATCGTATAATAATAATAAAGTTATCATAACACGTTCACTGTTTATTACTTTTATATTGAGTTGCTATAATAACATTTTTCTTCTATAAATGACTACTCTCGTTTCACCCATTTCAATTGCCTTGAATTGATTATTTGCAAAGTTTCCTATCATTTCATTGTTGCCAATTATTTTTTTTTTCTTCAGGGGATAGAATTTGTTTGAATCCTGATAACGTAAACGAAAATTATTGCTTAAACCGAAATCTACCATGGAGAAACGTAATTAAAACGTTAATAAATAATGAAATAGAAAAAAAAAAATTCCTTGAACGAAATGAACAAGAATGTTCATCCTTGAAACAAAACAAGGATAACCTAGAAAAAACTCGAACAAAAGATTATTTTTATATTCCAGCACATGGAATAGTTATTTATAAATAATGTATGTATAGATAAGATGGTAAAAGAGGTAGAAAAAAAGGATACCTACAGAGCAGAATACTAAGACAGGCGTACAAAAACTTCACAAACATAATAGAAAGGCGGCAACGTTTCGCCAAAGCATTTTCACGCGGTAAGAGAGAAAATGGACATAGCGGACAGGTGCGGGACTTGTGTTAAGGATGCACCATTTTGCCAACCGATGCTGGGTAACAGGGTGGCCAGGTTATGAAGGTGGAAAAATGACTAGATGGGTCGGAGAAACACCAAATGGAGAAGAAAAAGCGAAGGTTACTAGGAGTAGGTAAGGGGCTTCCTGAAGGAATAAGGGGGTAACGAATCAGTGGGGGGGGATAATAATAATAAAGATTAAGGGGAAAGGAAGAATAAAGAAACAATACTGACAAATAGGATGAAAGTGCAACTAGAGATGGACCGAAGAAGAGAATAGAGGAAGAAGAAGAAACTGTGCTGGAGGGAGTTACATACAGTTGAGGACGGTTTCGTGCTTGGCGGAAAGGATACGTCTGCTTCTATCTCTCTGTAACTATGGCAGGTAAATCAGGATTCAAGATTTTCAGGATGCTGACTCAAAAGGTTTCGTTGAAGGTGTAGTCGTGATAAGAATTGTATTCAGGCATGGGGAGATACGGAAGTTGTGATTTGGAGGAGTAGCGATGGTTGTTGATGCGGATTGTTAGAGGAGTTTGGGTTTCGCCAACGTAGAAGGCGGAACATAGGTTACAGAGTAGGAGACAAATGAGGTTGAAAGATATGCAACTGCCGAAGTGTCGGATGTTTGAAGGTCAGACTTGGATCAAAAATAGGACAGGTTCTGCAGGTGGGTCTATGCTACTATTCCATATAGAAGGAAAATGCTCACTTACAAAATTGTAGAAGACTTTAAAAGAGTTTTAATCTGTGAAAAAACATGAAAATCATTACAATTTATCAGTATTTTTATATTAGTAGTGACCCTGTTTGATAATAGGTATAACGCTGTTAGTTAGTTCAGCTTACTGGCTTTTATGTTCGTATTGTATAAATTATTTATACTTTCCATATAATCCTCACGTATCCAATTCATGTATACCATGAAAGTACGGATGAAATAAATTTCGATTTCAATTTAAGATTTTTGTTTGTTTTTCTTACAAAAGCAACAGTAGTCGATTCTGTAATTTTTCAGGAGAGCAAGAAAATAAACCTTCCAAAGTCCATAATTTTCGCTGAAATGCACTACATTTCTGGTATAATCCGTTCACACAAGTATTGTGTGACCTGACTATACCAGAAATGTAGTGCATTTCAGCCAAAATTATGGACTTTGGAAGGTTTATTTTCTTGCTCTCCTGAAAAATTACAGAATTGACTACTGTTGCTTTTGTAAGGGAAAAAAAATTGAATTGAACTTGAGATGAATATTAAAAAAAAAACACGAGGCTACAGTGAAGTACCAAGCAATCAGAATCTTCACAAACAATCAACCCAAAGAAGTTTGATGGGCTCAAACGAAATGCTGTTGATTTACACACACACACAAAAATCTTATTAAACATTGTAATACTAATAGTGAATATGTTGGGATAATCTTTGTGTTATTATTATCATACTAATTAAAACTAACAACTATTTACTTATAACCTGTGGTTTTCATTAATTTTTCCTGTTCCATTCATTGTTCATTAAATTTTGTTTCATTTCATTTTCAGTTCCTGGATATAATTTTAC
Source organism: Lepisma saccharinum (assembly GCA_022664845.1). Lineage (NCBI taxonomy): Eukaryota > Metazoa > Arthropoda > Insecta > Zygentoma > Lepismatidae > Lepisma > Lepisma saccharinum. The sequence continues at coordinate 36,166 of JAGDQP010000401.1, forward strand.
TAATTCTGTACCTGATCCTTTTTAATTCTTACCTTACTTTTACATTGCAATATTTCATAACTAAGGTATTTTTTAATTAATTCTTACTATACGTTCTAAATAGTCTCATTGTTTATGCAGTGTAATTTATTTTCCAACCTTATTCATCCCATGTTTACCAGATTTTTTAAAAAATAGCGAGAATGTGAACAACGATATTACAATTTTCAAAAGTCAGCAGAATATTACTTTTAATAATTTATCAACCAATTTTATCCATACTCAAAAAATACGGCACCGAGAAATCATGACGTCAGAGACTAGTAATCAAATTTCTTAGCTAAAATGAAGTCATTTCATAGAAATTCTTAAGTATTATTGTGTCCACTGAACGATATACATAAGTTGAATGGAATAAAATGCTTCTTCATGCTCGTGATTTTTTTTCTTTGAAAAACGTAAGTTGTTCATACGGTACTCATTAATATGGTTTAATTTGCAGAGCCAATCAAAATGCTTGAAATATTATTATTAGAGCCAAATTATCTAAAAAGGAAAGACGATGTTGTAAACTTACATTTTGTGCTAATATATATACGCAAGGCAAATCTTTTGTAATGATTATTGAGGCAAACCAAGTACCAGTCATGTCATGCACATATGTGAATAATATACTGATGTTTTAATTTGTGAGAAAGTGCTTCATATGAACATCACAGTAAACGATCATCTAACACAAACAAGAGTTATCGAAAGAATAGAATACAAACAATTAGGAATTGTTGCAATGATGTATCTAATAGTAGCGAAAAAACCAGAAATCAATTAAAAGATAGAAAATGGATATCATGGTGCAATCCCTAAGATTGAGACTCTGTGGCATCTTTTTTTCCCACATTCTAAATGTCACTTCTAAAACACCCAGTAACTGCAAACGTGTGGTATTTAAGAGTGTATTAACTCCCTCTATGACTTACAAAACTCGCAAGTTCATCGCTGCAGTAACAAACATTCGACACTGGATTCTATTCTTGGCAAGATCAAGTCAGCTTTCACCACAAATATCTACCTCTCGAATATCCCTTCTAATGTGGTTATCCCAACGACGTCTCGGTCTTCCCAAAGGTCTCTTTTCCTCCGGCCCCCCCATCTGGGCTACATGGCCTGCCCATCTTAGGAGTCGTGATTTAATTATTCTTATAATATCGGGTGAATCATAGTCTTTGAAGTTCTTAATCATGCAGACTCCTCCATTCTCCGGTCGTCTCGTCCCATTTCAGCCGCCCGTATCTCTTTCTCAAACTCTCAAATATTTAAATTTGTTTATCATCCCATTCTTACTTATTATGTCTATTTCCTTCCTTTTCTATGTTTCGGCTTCTTATCATGTATTTTGTTTTCCGTACGTTCACCTATAAACCTCGCAAACTTCTATTAAGACATCGGTGTTTCTTTATAGCGCATCTGTATCATCCCCTTTTAAACCTGTTCCAAGAGCGTATTATGAAGGAAAAGGTTCAACTCTACGAGATGTTATTATGACTTTTAGAGAAGATCAAATATTGTTCATTGAAATTAAGATTACTTTTAAGCACGATAAGTTATGCTTTGTTAGCTTTTTATTTCTTACCCACGGTAAAACTGAAACGTCAGAAGTTTTGAATATTGACTCCTTCAGAGCCTGATCTAACTCCTGTATTTCACTGTCATAATATAAACATCTTTGTTTCAAGTTCAACAGTTTACTCGTATTTTGGAAATCATTAGAGAAATGTGCACTTTTCTTTAATATTTCCTATTGTTTTAAGGCGTGTTAGAACATTTATGTATCTAATATTAAATTTTCGAGTCATTACATAATAAACAATTCCTAATTTTAGTTTCCATACCATATGATACAAATATGACACTTTATGGAGCACTTAAATTGCTTTTATATTAGATACAGTCAGAAAGTAATTGTTGCCTGTTTACTTGTGATCTCAATTACAGTTTGCATATCAACACACTCAGAGCATCATAGTGCATGCCATAGAACATGTATGATATTTAGTATTCTTTGAGTATGGTAAAACTATAGTAATCTAACAGATAGCTAAATAAACTAAACTGGGTGGTACGACTGCCCTTAAGCGCCTTAGCCTGTCAGATGACTATATTACGTTCAAGTCGAGTTTAACGTTGTCAACGTAACGTCTCTTCGTAGCCACGTGTCTCACTTTCATGACCACAGTCCTCTACTTCTTTTGTTTGAGTAGCTCTCCAATTGTCCTCACCATGCTGGGTTAACACCGAAATTTTGAGCTCTCACCGGGTATCGAACCCTTGACCGCTCGCACAGAAGTCGAGCACGCTACCGATTAGGCCACGAAGGGGCTCAATTATAGCTAAAAAATACTGCTATATTGTTAGGTTACTAACAGTATTTAGTGGTCTGTGATTTACCTCGCTCAAAACACTTCACAAGCTCTTTTTTTATTTATATACAGGATTTTTACCGCTAACTCGGAAAGCATTTGACGAGAAGCTTTGAAATAAACATTACAGAATTTAATTATCATATTTTGGATACCACTGATGTACAGAAAATACCACCACCACGGTGAAAGAGGATCAACTTGAAAGTTCCAAAAAGGTGGTGGGTTTCTTTCCATTTCTTTAGTACGGTGATTAACTATGAAACAACTTTAGAATGAACACATATAATTCTTTGAGCAGATACGATATCTAATTCTCATTAAAAATGTATATTTACAATTCAATTACGGTATGTAGGAAAACAGTAGCATATTAAAAATACGTTTGGGAAGGAATCCATTTAGAACTTTCAAATATAAAGTAAATTCAATATGAATTTTGTTGGAGCTATTACTGTGTTCCAAACTTATTTTTATAAAACAACATTTTAGATATGTTCTATCGTTTGGGTAATACAATAAAACACTCGAACTTTAATTGTGTACGAAAGCCTTTAAACGGAAAAGAACATAAAAAAAAAGTGATTCATACAAAAATATTTACAATTCAGTAAGAGTTAAATAAAAAAAATTATCCCATTTATCTACTCAAAGGTTTCAAACTGACACGCTTAGGGGGGGGGGGGGTATTTCCGATAGGTCAATGTTTTCAATGCCATAATTCAATGAAGCATGTTCATTTTATAATTGAATTCTTTGTTTCTGCATCTAGTACTTTTCGAGACTAAAATGGAAAGCAAACTTTTTATTTGTTTATTTTTAAATTTTCAAGTTGATATTTCACTTGCTATTGCATTTCTGTATTGAATAAGTAGTAATCAAGGTGAATCTACGTATCGGGATCAAACAGTGTGCGAGTCACGATAATAGACTTACAGAATGACAGAAAAATGTCCTTATATTTCCAGCGAACTCAGTAATTTTAACTACTAAAAGTAATGAAGGAAGCCTAAGACAGCAAGCGTTAAAACAGAATGCAGGAGAATTATGTATATGCGATGGTGAATCTTGAGTTAAAGAAAAATTGTTTATCACATTCAAGAGAAATCTTCGGAGAATAATTCTTCTTAGATAAACTGAGAAGAAAGAGATGGGGAGGGGAGAGAATAATACGAAAAATATAAAAAGAGAAAAGCTTTACAAATATTGTGATGTTTAGAAAAAAAAATGGATTTATATTGGACTAGATTCTGGACTCATATTACAAATGATTTATTCCTTCCAATATTGATACTAGACGAAAATTGTAGGACGCTTACGGCTTGATCTCAACATAAAACATTCTATTACGATTACAGTTTATTCGGAACATATTCCGGTTTGGGAACTGTCAGCCAGTTTGTAGTTTGATTCTAGTTTGCAGATGTGAGAGCCATGCATAGCATTACATGTGTTGTGTAATATAATGTATAAAAAAATGTGAATTTGATCATGCAAAATTGTTATCTAGAATTGTTTGATTACATATAGTAGTGTTGAATACACGTTCTTACGTCATTATAACATGATGCTCACATTAAGTTTAGATAAATGCTGAAATAAGTGAGTGAATAAAATCAAGGATTTAATGTAGATACTCTTACGAGGACGAAACTCCCCAGTCTTAACGAAATGGCCTAACAACGACTTATCACCAACAGACACTATGAAAATTCAATGACGAAGCTTTCACATAATGATTGCAAACAGCGATACAATCCAAAATTAAAGAAAAATTATTCTTAAACCTGTAGTTTCTTGTATTCTTTTCTTATTTTCTTGTTCTTTACTACGTCTCTGGCAACACTGTAATATAATTTGAATCCTAGCTACCGTTTACAGTTAAAAAAAAGTAACGCCTAGTCACTATAGCAAATTTAACACTAAATTGTATATATAATTTAATATATATATATATATATATATATATATATATATATAAAACCCATTAAAACACAAATATAGTAAAACTTACCTGCTGAATTATACAAAGAGAAGTACGGTTAGCTTAATTATAACAAAATACCTCAATAAAGACTTTTTTAAAGATGGAAGGTTTAAAAAAAAATGGACAGTAATCATAAAGTGTTCTAGGGTTCGTCTCTTACCATTTTCCATTTTTTTCCCGACCATTTAAATATAGGTGCAGAACAAACGAAAAATATGTTTCACAGCTTCAGTGCTCAGATAACAGAGAAATATTCCAGCAATGTACTTTACACTCGACATTCGTTTACATACATAAATATGCGATGTCAAAATTTAATATCGTATGTCACGGCAGAAATTTACAGTAGCAATTTATTAAAATGGATTTCTCGGCAAAGATGTCGTAACTAAAGTGATTATTTTCACTGCAGTAACAGTGTTTATGACGTAATGTTTTGTTCATAATCGTTTGTTCTACTTTGTTCTGCATCGTTACTTTGGTTATTTGATTTGTTTTGCGAGGGTAGTAAACTTAGGAAATGTAAATCCTACGTAAGTTGTATTGTACAAACAATGCCCAGTATATTTGGTATTCTTTATTATATATTATTCATCAAAGTCCATGTTCATGTTCAGGTATATCATCATTGGCTAATGTATAACCTAATATTTTCATTTTGATATGAAATTTGAACTAGTACCGTGGTACAATAGGATAGGTAAGGCGTCGTGCTTCAGGCTGAGCGACTCATGCTCGATTCTTGCTTCGGGACTACAAAATTTAATCATCTTAAGCAGCGCATTGGTTGTCTAAATCTTCAAAATGAATTACAAAAATCCAAAACGAGGGCTGGCCGAAACACAGGTAAGAAAGTTATTTCTGAAAGTTGCTACCAATACTACACGGCAAGTTACAAAATGCCAACATTGTGCAAACTTTCACATTTGCTGTGACAACTTTGCTGCACATTTTCATAGAAAAAAAGCATGTGTCAATCTTAAATTAATATTGAGATTTTATGTGAAGCTGAATGCCAGACCCAGGTCTTGTTAAACATTATAACTGTCAGATGCACTGAAGTCAGTATAATGGGGAAATTAGCTGCTAGCCTGTCCATTTATGTTTCTGGAAAAAGGGCTCATCTCACACCGATGTCCAGACCAGCTCATTCCTCATATCCACGATGTAGTATTACCTTTGTACGTATATACTTTACTCAAAGATCTTGTGTATATCAACTGTTGAAAAAGTACAAAGGAAAAAGGTTGCCGTGATTCGTGTCTCTCAGTTGCTGGCTGGGCATTCTACCAGTGTACTGCGGGTGTGCCTCAGCTAAATCAGTTACTCTGCTGGTGTCGCCATTTGCATGTGGAGCTTTTGTTGAAGAATACTACTGCAAATCATGCAGTTGCGAAAGAATAACCATTTTACAATGTTTTACTTAATACGCTTGAAAGAATCATTCTTTTGCAACTGTACTATTATATTTTCAGTCACTAACATTACAGCGCAGGCGAAATAAACAATGAAAATTAAGATGATCGACGAATCGGAACATAACGCTGTTGATTCCCCAGTAGCACACTTGATGGGCCGATGTCGATCTACATGAGATTTTTTGGTGGTCGATCAAGGTAGAATGGCAAACATTTTGCCCACATTGGTCCACATTTGGGCAACGATGTCGATCCACATCGGTATCAATGTCGATCTATATGGGTCCTATGTGAATCCTTCCAGATCAACGTTAGTCCCACGTTACCCAGATCTACCCGATAACCCAGGTCGTCGTAGCTCCCTGGCTGACCGATGTGGATCCACGTGGGATCCATGTCAATTCATCCAGATCTACCCCATACCCACATCTTTGTTCTAGCTTCCTGGCTGACCAATGTGGATCTACGTGGGATCCATGTCGATCCACCCAGATACTCACATCGTTGTTCTAGCTACCGGAATGATCGGTGTCGATCTATGTGGGATTCATGTCGGCGATACTGTGGCGATAATCTTTACCCAGGTTCATAAAATTAACTTTGTAAAGAACTGCAAAACTTTATTGTGGTATTCGATATTAAGATGCAACAAATTTTTCCATTGCCCATATACTTAAGCAAACAAATGTCGAGTGTGAAACAAATTTACTCTGCTATCTGGAAACTTTATTATTATTATTCTACAAGCGTTTCTATTAACAACATAATATGATCCTACCTATAGACCTTGAAACATTTCGTATCAGAAAACTGACTAATCAACAACACAATAAAAACATATTCAATCAATCCATCAACGTTTGAAAAATATCTATAGAATCATAACCAAAATATACAGAGTATAGAAACATAATTTATGTCTGTTTTACACATTTTAACAACAATTATTTCTATTTTCTATAATACTACACCAGTACAGCAAATACACCACAGTGCTTCTAAACGATGCCGCGTACTAACACTGACCACAGAAGGCTGTACAAAAGCTGAAAGGTAAAATCAAAATCAGTAGCTAAAAGGAGAGTGGCAGGAGTGAAGTCTACGTGCAGATGTGAGGAGAGTGAGAGGGACTTGCTTGCTTGCTTTAGGGCTCCTAGCAGCCATTATCCGTCTGTTGCTACAGACACACACACACATATATATATACTGTATAAATATATCTATATCTATACACATATAATTTATTTAAAAAAAAAAGAGAGAATTCTGCAACAGAGAGTACGTTTACAAACACTACATCATGCACTGTAGGACAACATTAATAAGAGACGTGGAAGCAGAACTAATAGACACAGAAGTGTTAGAGAGAGCAACAAGCATACATGAGCTTTTTCACTTCATAGGCAAGGTGATAGCCAGCATATGTGGAGTCCTCTTGAGTCCTGCAACGACATGAAAATCACGAATGCCACACATTTGAACCATGAATTGGGAACCGCTTATTGAACGAACGACAATATGTGACAATGAGCACAGTTAGTGAGTTCATTGTGTTGCACAACGAGCTTTGAATCATGTACAATATCAACAATAAAAAAGTATTTAACACTTGTGTAAAAAAAAAAAGTTTTCTCGATCGTTAGTTGCATAGTAACAATCCAGTACAAAATTTTCAACAGCTTTATTTTTGTCATTCTTTGCCTTAACTCTTTTTACATATATCTACATTCTGAGGTGCATAAATGATGCATCGTATAAAAATTTAGCTATTAAAGCAAAAAAGCATAAAGTGCTCTGTATAATAAATGCAACTATCATAATATTGATTTGTTTTTGTTTTTAGTGGAGTTGAATGGTCTATACTTAATTATGTTTTTCGTTTTATATATAACAGTTTTGATATATTGATGAATAGGTTAAGATTAGTTTTAATATACTTTAGTTGGAAGAACTGTTATTCTTATGCAAATATGTTTTAAATGCTTTCAAACGCCATATGATTTTTTTTTAATAACTTTAATACCAATGCTATTGTTCTTAATGATCTATGAGGCTTCTTTCTTTGCCGAATTACACCTGAGACTTCTTCCAAATATAGTTTAAAAGCAAAAAAATTGATAATCAACGTTTAAATGTGTTTTAAGCATAGTTATACTTAATGAGAATATATTTAATCCATCTGGTAAGATTTTTTTTTAAGTCAGTATAAAGTCACTGTTATATGTTTCCTTGTAATTATACTTTGAACTAATTTTTATTCTAACATGGGATGACTTTTCAGACATAATAAGTCTTTCTGTATGTCTACAATGTGTTTTTAAGAAACCATGCTAAGGCTGCAATATAGTTCTTATTGATGAATTCAAACACAAGAAGAAACCAAACGACAAATTTCTGACATTGGATGATACAAATGTTTTTAATCGAAATTCCACTAGCCAATACAGCGAATTAAAAATATGCAATAAATCTTTGTCGAAAATTATATGCGAAACATTTATAATTTATAATATTTTAAAAATATTTATTAAATAAAATTAAAATTTTATGTTTATCAAATATACTTTGCTTAGAATTTAGAAACAGATCTCTATTAAACAACAGTTAAGAGTTGTATAATATGGTGTCTTGAGCCATTTAACATTGCCTTTCCCCTATTTTTCTCTCCCCTTTCTTTACTATGCTTTATCAGAGAAAGGTAGTCTACATTTTTAATATTTGTGTCTTATTTATGCTTGTATATGACGATCTTGTGCACGTAAGTACCCGGTTTTCCTCCTTTTTTTTTATTGCCATCTGTTCACGTATAAACTACGTATTAATTTTACTTGTAATTTTGGGTGTTACAAAAGTAAAGATATATATAAATATAACATTCTATTTAAATATCTCAATTGACAGGTTATTGACTGAATTTTTCATAGAACACACCACAGAGCCAAAACTTCGATGTAAAACAACGAAACAACAAGTGTCAACATTACAACAATTTCATAATTTGAAAATAGTCTTTATTTACACCATTATTAGACTGCTGCATAAATTCTTAGTTGTTTTTTTTTTCTCTGAGGACTTTTTATTTTATATACAGTTGAGATGCGACGAAGATACCAACTAATCAGTAATATATTCTCCTGTATTATCTATGACTGTCTGCCAACGCTGTTGCAATTTTTCGATTCCAGTTCTGTCGAAATCTCCTGATTTGGAGTTGAAGAAGTCGTCAATCCAAGTTGGAAGAGATCTTAGATCAGGATTATAAGGGGATGTAGAAGGACCTTCCAACCAAGCTCCTGTTGTAACTGTTTTTGTTATGTTAGCGGAGTGCGGGCGTGTATTATCTTACTGCAGCAACTTGATGCAGTCTTTCCGGTTGTTTTTCTTGAATTGCGGCCTTAAGGGGTCTGAGTTGTTGGCAATAAACATCCCCCGATGATGGTTACATTTCTGAAAAGCAATTCCCAGTACACAACACTATCCTTGTCCCACTAGGCGCTTAGCACTGTATCTTCTGTCGATGGACACTTTCATTCACACAGAGAGTTGCTTTCTTGATAGGGCGTAACCAGTTCTTTCTTTCTTTTTCTATGTTAACATAAAGGTACCATTCCTCGCTACCAGTAACAATCCTAGACAGAAGTTGTTTTTAGGTAACCGATACCTAGCAAGCAAAGAAGTACAAACGGCCACTCGCTGATTTCGGTTCTTTTCGCTTAAAGCGTGCGGTATCCACATACCCAATTTCTGAACCTTTGCCATGAAATGCAGATGTTGCACGATGGTTAACTGGTCAAAGCTCATTACATATGCCAATTCTCTGGTAGAATGACCTGAATAATCGAGACTCTGCTAATAAACAGTCTTCATCAAAGTTCGATAGTCTTCCTGAACGTTGACAATCACCCAGGTAAAAGTGGCCCTATTTAAAGGGGCTAAACAATTTCCTAGTTGTACTTTACTTTTCCCTGTGAAATTCTTCCCGTACACGGCACACAAATGTTTCGAGCCGCCACCTCCGCTGCTTTTCCTTCTGTGTTAAAGTCAAACAGAAGAATATGTCGGAAGTGTATGTTTCTCTCCACTTGATACTCCATCTTCTATGGTCCACAAATTACACAAACTTTCTTAAAATCTGCAAAATTCAAGGCGTATTCATAAGCACAACAGTATCACTCGAATGACAAATGACAAACGATAAACAAACTTCTTCAACCGCAGTGCTGTCAGACCACGAACAAACGCTACGAATTTATGCGTCAGTCTTATAACTTAATAAAAATGACTAATTGTTAAAATTGTACGAAGGGCATGTGCAATTACGTCTTACATGTACTAATTCTGAAGCACTATCTTTGGTATGTGCTTTTAATAGACCTGGTTGTTCACTTGGAGTAAGGTTCATATCAAATGTTATCCTTGTTACGAATCTTCGGTCGAAAATAGGAGGGGAAGTGTCGAAAAGTCCTCCCAAAGCACTCTAGAAAGCAACTGTTGAATGCTCGTATTGTTTCAGAACAAACAGTTCAATAAATCGTTACCCATAAGTGGTGTTTATGAAGTGTTTTAGACATAAATAGCTAGAAGAGTTTCACAATTAGATTTAGATCACGATTTGATGTGAACAGAAATGTCTGGATTGTCGTGAAGAAGAACGCTCACAATACTTATGCATTAGAATAGGTCGGTTGTAATGGACTGCAGACAACTGGAGAATTCGTTTCTGACCAAATTCGTCTTATTTAATATTTTTTAAAATTGCAAGGTGGATCTCGCTTAACGGCTCATCCTACGATTATTCAAAAACAGTAGAAATGTTTGTCAGTTGTGAATACCAACTGGCTTGCAAAATTAATCACACCTTTGAGGCAGTAAGAAATTTATAACACATAGAAATAAGTGGTTATTTATGAATTGTAACTGGATTGTGAGTGCTAGTTTTGAAGAAATGTGTTGGAATTGGCGTAAGAGCTATCTAAAAATTCATAGAGTCCACACTCAGCTGAATTACTGCTATAATTTATATGAATAAAACATTGCACATAAAATTTGATGGATAATTCATATTTATTTTATGTGATTAATCATAAGAAATTAGAATACTATATATTGGAACTTTTGTTTTTTTTACACAGAATTAAACTAAATCTGAACTTACGTTATTATTACAATTCAGAAAGTCCTTTTATTCTCCTGTATTTATCATCAAATTTTTATTGTTTATAATATTTCTTTTCTGCTCGTAAATATATAGCAATGACTGCTAAATAAATAACAATGTATTGTATATAATACATAATAAATCCATTCAAAAATAATTGATCTCAATTTTGTAACACCCAAATCAAAATAAAGGCTGATTTTGTAAATGCCTTTACCAGTTCTCGTAAAAGGTCCTGATTTTTATACAAAATTTATATATGTTTGCAATTTATCATTCTGTTTCACTTACTATTATGTCAAAAGAACTTTACAAAGTTAAAAAGATAGCAAATAATTATTCAAATATATAATCTAACATGGTTTGACAATGGTATTTGAATTTATGTCAAGATAAACAAATATTTCCTTCTTAAGGAAACATAGTCGATATGAACGCAGGTGAGTGAAACTTATTTTACAAATTGTAACTCGTTAAAAATAATTAATTAATTAATCGTTTCTTGTTTGTGTTTGTAGCGATCACGCGTTACCATACTTGTTCCTTTTATGTTTTATAATTTTAATTATCACATTTGTTTGAACTTTTGTTAAAATCATATTAAATTAAACAATATATTTTCCAGTCGCATTCAAAGTGAGATAAAACAAATCAATGTATTTACACGAAAAAAAAAAGGAGCACTGACATATATCTCTCATTACACAATGAATTTTGTATCTTCTAGTGCTTTGATTAATAAATAAATGTAATCAAAAAGTAGTAGGTAATCCATCATATGTATGAAGAATAATGTTTTCAATTGATCACTGATAACATGTAATATTCATTATCAAAGGTTTTAGGGTACAAGATGGAAATAGTGAAACAGTATTCAGAAGAAATACAAAATATAGTTATTTGTGTCATGCAACACTAAATGTGGCAGGTGTCAATACAACACAGAAGCCAATGACTTCTGAGCGGAAATGAGGAAATAAACAAATATGTGTATCTGTGCGCGCTTAAAGTTAAAACAACAAAAAAAAGTGGTGCCGTGAAGAAAAGCTAACAAATCAATTACTATGACAACAAATTCACTCAATGACAAAAATGTGAATTTAATGAATTTCAGTCAATTATTTGTATTAATAGTTCTTTCAATTCAACCATTAACTATAAAACAAGGGTCAATCTTTGTTTCTAAGCTAGAAAATCCAATGTTAGTATAATTAGTGTTGCTTGGTTGAAGTATTAAAACATGTTTATGGTACTACAAACAGGAATAATTTTGTTTGTTTTGCTACAAAATTAAAGTTTTATTGTGGTATAATCAAAAGAACTATAGACATACTTGCCTCTCCTTGGAACTAGACTACGACTATAATATTCTTTGTTTTCGTTTTGTTGTTGATTTTGAATATAATTTGTTTTGTTAAAAACAAAGAAAAACAATGCTTGTTTTTATCTCTGTAGGGATAAAGGATATACATTAACTTCTTACCTGTTGTATTGATTTGGTGAATTGATATTATCCGAAGAAGTTTTGTTAGGTGTTGGCTTTGCCTTTGCCACTTGTTTTACTGAGTTCATCATTGATTGTACATTTCTTTGATTCCTGGTTCCAATCACTGTAAAAAAACAATTAAAAAGTCTTAGTTTCTCAATGTTTACATACAAAGGATTGGTATAGCAAGCAGAAGCAAGACAAATTATCATAACAAAATAGATCACTGCATTCACCAAATAAAAGGTAACACAAATAATACAATTATTAAAGCGAAAGAATTCTTTTCTAAACAAAAGTACAAAAAACATAAGCAGTAATGAAAAAATTTGACAGGCAAAACTGATCTGAAAGAATATAAAAATTCAAAAACCTTTCAGTCAACATCCTTCTGAAATCCAATATTAAAACAGAAACATCAGGATAAAAATACATATATTTTTGAGTCTTTTCTACAGTCCCTTATTGAATTACTCGCTAGATTCGTTTGTTATCATGCAACTTGAGCATTGTTTTTTGTTTTCAAATTTGAAATTGTACTGCTTAACAACAAGAAATGTTGTCATAGTATTGAAAATAAGTTAGATATGAAATATGGTCAATATTGAAATGTCCCTTATTTCCATTTCTTTTAGTCTTAAACAAAGCAATATTGCGTCATTCATAACAAGGAGATCCGTAGAATAAAATAAAACAAGTCGCTAACACATTATCTGAGAGATTTTAGTAACTCAAAACATTTGTAAGAATTCCATAATTATATTTGTAACATTATTTATGCACGTTTGAACTCAAGGATCATCCCACGAATATTTTATGGTGTAGTATATATTTATATATCTCCAATGAAACATAGAAGAAATTTGTGGATGAGAGTATGTGATGAGAAGTTCATCCTGTTCTAATTCCTATTTTAAGAACTCTGATGAAGATTTTCAGAAGTCAGTCAAGCCTTTGCTTCTTGTCATGACTAAACAGTTGATATTCTCATTCAAAATACTTATATTCGTCGCTAAAAACCCAAAGACAGCTTAAACTATTTTGTACTCAATTATACAGCTTTGAGTTATTTATTGTACAAAAGTATCTTTCCCCTTCGTCAAAATTCTTGGTTATTTTTATAATTCCAAGAATTTAACTTAATAATTATTGTGATTGGACTTCGTGAAACTTTTAAAACACTAGATCCTATTCTATTTTATCTGATTCTCAATTATATAATTTAATAGTACTTAATTAGTCTAAAAAGTAGACTTCCGTTTATAGAAGAAGTCTACCTCTCACACTAAGTAAGTAATATTATAAATTTGAAAGTAGCCTCCCACGAAATTATGCCATTTTAAAAATATATATATAATTTAAGTTGGAGACCTTTGAGTTAATCAGACTTTTGTCATGATTTGACGTATTTAATAGTATTATTGCTAAAACACATATAAGAAAAAAATAATGCGACTTTTGTAGAAAAAATTAACTTTTATCCTTTCATAATAAACTACTTTCTTGCGTTGGAAATAATCATTATCTTCGTCAAACGCAAAGGCTTCCAATTTCAGTTCAATGTGACAAGTTTCGTATATAATTCATATATGAACTCTTTATTGCATTTAGAAAAGATGTATTTTTTAAAATATTTTAGTGGAAAATTATATTGACATTACTTTAACTGTAATGTTATATTAACATTTATAAATGGCTATGGTTTAAAATATCCTATATAATAATATGTTTATCCATAACTGTCGGTGAGGTTCGTTTATGTAACAACTTAAACGATTTATTGATGTTACTTTTGTAAAGTTTATAAAATTTATGTCAGTATTTATTTTAAGATACCTGTTTTTTGTAAAGCATTTATAGCATATGTAACGGAGAACAAACTATAGTCGTAACGAAGAAAATATTTGTTAGTAACGTAAAATTTTTGCACATTACACTATTTTAGAGAAAGCACTAAATATGGTAAATAAATGTTATATTTTGCACGTTACACTATCTTAGAGAAAATACTATATATATGATGAAGAAAATTAGTTTCATTTACAAAATATAAGATATTCGTGTAGTTAGAGTTATTAGTTCCGAATTCAGGGTTGGACATCTGAAATATGAAGTATTATTAGTAAATATGATATGAAGATTCAAAACGCTATCCAGAATATAATAAAAGAAATATTGAAAACTTAGATTTGGTTTGAAACATGTTACTGTAACGACCGAGTAATCAGATTTGATCATTGATATTTACAGTTACATGTTAAATTCTCGATCACATTTCAAACTACTACTGATATCTAATTTTGGATGGCAAATAATATATAGACAGTTAATCACAAGGGCAACTATTGTTTCAAACTTATATTACACTTGTAGAAAACTTACTTATAGAAATGTTCGAAAACTTTAGAATTAAGAAAGCCGATGAACTCAAACGAAAAAAAGATAAGTATTTGTATATCTGGATTTAAACTAAAGTAAGTGGAATCGGAAATATATGTTTTTTCAGGATTGATTTCCGCTTCTTATGTGTATGTGAATTCTTTGTTACGTTCCTAACACACTTTAACATGAACATATGAAGAACTAGGAAGATTAATATTTTTAATCCAGACTAAATATCGAAAAAAAGATGCATCTTCGGGCATGCTTACAATATAGTTGAATTCTGCTCAGAATACTGTCAAATCTTGAATTTTTTTTCCCTTGCACTTCTTTGCTTTTTGCATTTTGAAGTCTTTGTGTATATATATAGTATATCATAATTTTGCTTACTTGACGAAATATTGTAATGGATAAAATACATTACAATCTACAACTATCATTACGACAATAACGATAAAACTAAAAAAAAATACGACTCGAAAAACTAGCACGAATAGTATTGACATTTGTAAATCAATCACTACGATATATATATCGAATTTGAGGATGAAATAGAACCGCTATATCTACATTTAAAAGTAAACTAACTGTATGATTTTTGTATAAATCATTTCACAAGGAGAAAACCAATATTTTTTTACTGAATATTTACTGAGTTGATATGTATAAGTAAAAAAATAATCTAACGGAATGAATATAAGAAATACTAGCGTTTGCATTTTGATTGAGATATATAATAAGGTAATGTTTCTTTAATAAGAACTTAACTAGCCATTTCTTGAGTGCATATTACCATCAAGCATCTCTGTAATACAATTGGTTTCCTGTACATAATCTAGTTTGATTACCCTTTCTCCCACCAAAACAAAATTGTTTGTTATGAATTAATATTGAAAAGAACACTAAACAAAGCAAGTGTTATGTGAGAAATTTTCGCATACTGCAGCGTTTGCTGTATGCACTGATGTTATTTCTGAATGCCAATTCAATATGATCTATAAACATTAATCACAATAGGAAAACAATTTTAAAATGTCACGAATCTCTCAATCGTTCCGCTCTGTTCCTATGTGACTCTTCCAAAACTACGAGGAATGTTCAGACAGAGAAAAGAAAAACATAAAATCGTTCCTCCAATGAGCGAACAAGAGGCTTTCTAAACCATCATGTGGTAAGATAACGGACTTTCAAGATCCCATAAACGAAATCCTGAACATTTCTTTTATTCTTAGTTCTTAAACGTATCATACAGTCTCGTAGTCATAAATATTTCAGTTATTTCATTCTCCATCCTGATGGTGCATGGCTTCAAAGCGCCATAAATTAAATTATAAGAATTTTTCCCTAGTTATTAAACCTAAGAAAACGTCTCTTCGGCAGAATTATAACTAAATTAAGGAGAAAAAGGAACATAAGTATATAATTAATACATGTTACGATGAAAATTAATTTGCATACTTATTAGTATATGCAACAATACCATTTGTTAAGTGAAATTATTCAAGGGAAACATTGAAGAACAATAATTTGACCACTCTCCATTCATCCAAAAACAAGAATTGTTAAGTTGTACTAAGAACAATGCAGGTTAAAGATACTTGATGAAAGCGACGAGAACGTATTCGTAAAGTGGTTCTGTGTTCGTTCTTGAGCTTACAAGACACGCTCTGACGCACTAATAAATACATTTCAGAAAGTAGGTATTCACATAACATTTTCTATGTACATCAGAACTTCGACATCATCAATCAGTATAATGCTTTGCTCTAATAGCATGAATAAGAAATTGAATAAAGAACATACAATGTTTTCTGGGTGCGAAAACAAACCTGAAAGTTCATTTTTTGAGCAGATAAATTAAAATATGTTTTTAACTCGTTTATCAGAAGACTACAAGGTACTTAATGACGAAAGTGTCCCTATACGGAAAAGTAAATTTGAAGATGCTGAATTAACTATAATAATCAAGTAACTGCAAATTACAGTAGACGAACTCAATCATAGGTAATGTACAACAATCAACAGTTTCTGTATAGATACCGCCTGCAGCCTTATTCATGTTTTGCTGATTCCACAGAAATACTGCGCTAGTTTGCAATATCAAAGAAACAAATACATGCATACTCTATTATCCCATTCGCCATATATTAAAGTGATTGACTTTTTATAGCCGGGAACTGAAATGACATGAGGATATGATCTGGGCATAAGAGAACAACAGAACGTATGCTGAACGATACATGTAAGTGCAAATTACTTACACACGAAATTATAAGAAATGAAAAATGTTTATAAGTTTTGATAGCCGTATTTAAACATTGGTGAATGTAACAGATCAGATTTCAAAGCATTCTTTACTATAGTTACCACCTTTCATTTTGATGAACATCTACCATCCATCTATAATCAATAAACTGATAAAAATAAGATCAAGAATTTTTTAAATGAACATTGTAAACAAAACCTTTGAAGAGTAAACATTTGCAAATTCAAACATTAAAAAAAAAAAAAAAAAAAAAAAATGAAACGAAACGTAGTTCTTCAATACAAACCCTGATATTGAGGTGTTAAACTCCAATTAAACCAGAGAAAATAGTACCAATTTTGACGCAAAGTAATTCGTATTAGGATGCGATGTTTTTTTTTTTGTTGTTTTTTTTAAACGCCAATCTGTACAAAATAATCGACTGTACCTAGATATATGTATTGCAAGCAGAAAAGAATTTTAATCTCTGTACTTGAGATAATAATGCTAACGAATAAATTAGAAAGAAAAAATTGTGTTAATAAAGTACTTAGGTTCATAAAGCAGAAAATAAGCACCTTTTTTGACCAAATTGTCACATGCACAACTTAAAGAACGAAAATAAAAACAATGACGAATGTAGCGGAAGAATTTTCTTTCAAAAAAAGAATATATCAATAAATTGCTACGTGTGCATTTCATTGCACGTAGCCTTAAACAAAGAAAAAACTGATTATCCAAAAAAAAAAAAACAAGATAAAAAGAAGGCAAATGCGATAATATTTTCCAATTCTTATTTTGTTTTCACTTACGTGCGTCTTCTCTATCCCTGCCAGGCTCACCTAGTAAAAGAAGATGTCTTTATTCACCTATCTGTGTGATAACACATGTGTTTATTCAACCAGTTTCCTTTTGTTATCTAACAAAGCATTACAAGTTGTTCTACTGGCAGTGCAAGACGTGAAATCTCTTTGAGATTATTTTTGTTAATATATTTTAATGTGCTAACTATTATCAAATTTGTATAATCTTCAATTATCTTTTTAATCATAACTAGCAACAATTGAAGTGAAATTTTAAAATTAGACTGACTTTATTTCAATACACACCAAGGACGACTACAATTATTACAAAGCAAATGATATTTAAACTTTAATCTAAAAGCGAAAGATCTACTTGATAGTTCTGTAACACGTGTTGTTCTTAGTTTAATAAAATCTATAATTCATTATGAATTACTAATAAATTATCTAATAATGATTTTAACAACAATGTGATATTATGATCTATGTAGTAGAAAGAAATCGTTACTACAGTTCACTAAGAAAATCTAGGTAGAACTAAATATTAATGAAGCATTACGAGCAAAATAAGAAACAAATATACTAGACTACTTTCTATAGGATATAAAACCACATTAAGATAATATCTAAAACGTAAATAAGTTATAATCTCGCTTTCATCAAACTGTTTCATCTAAGTTAAAAAATCTGATCCGCATACGGTTTGCTCATCCAGATCTGTATCTTCGAATTTAAGTTGAAACTAAAATTCAGGGTGTCCAGTGAACAGTAACTGAAAATTTCCCTGACTTTTTTTGGTTTTCCAGACTAAACAATAACATTTTTCTAGACTGTCGTCGACGCATTTATTTTAAGGGAAATAGAGAAAAATAATCTTATTTGTACCTTCCACACGCAATAGTAGGGTCAGCGTATGAAATAGCTTAGGTTAGGTTAAAAATTAATAGATGATCGACTGTTTCTAGTTTGAACATAAATTCTAGCAAGCATGTGGAATTCTCTGCTCCGCTTCATGGGTTTGTAATATCCACAAATTGGGCAGAACACGGAGAAATAAAAAAAAATCCTACCTTTTCCAGGTTTTCCAGACCGCCGGACATTATGAAATTGCTTTATATATACTAATTAAGGTTTATCCCTCTGAATGTGGATAAGTTTTGGTACAAAACCTATAATGTCATTAATTAAGTAAAAAATCTTGTCCCACTTGTGGTCGGAAATGAAAAATTCTTTCATCAACAAAAACATTTTAATTGAATAACATTCTGTAGAAACGAACCAGATCACAAAAATATGTCATTCAAATTATTAAAGAACTCCAAAAGTTCATATTTTGTTCACATATATAGCCTATAATATGCTTTTGGTTAATGCAATATGTATGTAGTATTCGTTTGTGAATTTCTATGTCCAACTTCTCAGTTTATGTATTATGAGGTTTGGGGTCATTTCTGCAGAAAAAAAAGAAAATCAGCTACCAGCGGTTTGTTTGTTGGTTTACAGATGAAATTCAAATCCAGAATGCTGATGGTTGTTTTGTACAGAACATAAAAAGAAAAGTTGAGCATCATTACTATAGGGTTAACTTTCATGTTTTTAAAATTTTGGAGGTTAGTTCCTCTCTGCCCAATGTCGTCCAGTTTTGAGAGCTGGTTCTTTTCTGTACAATGTGGTTAGATTAATAGTTGTACTCAACAAATTTTATATATGATTAGTACTAGAAAAATCTATATAAAGCGTGTTAAATATTCTTCTTTTGATAAATAATATTTCTCGTTCTGTTACAGAAAAGAAAGGCCGGTAAGGCAACAGTAGGTAAAAAAATAGAAAATAAGAAAGAAACAGGGATTACTTACTTAAAGTGTTGTGTAGTAACACACACACACGCCGTTTCGAGTCTCTGAGCGTCGTTCACGAGTGAAAAAGAAGAAACTACTTTAACACGCGATGTGCTGGTACAAACACTGTAGTGAACGAAGCGATTGTAGTGGCACCTACTGAATAACGCATCAAATTATGGAACAATTGACTAACGCATTACGTGTATCAGGAGGCAATGGTGTGCTTTAGTATTTGTAATAATGTTCAATTAACAAACTTACTCTTCATATTTCTTCTTCTTGATAAGTTTCTCATATCAAGGAATCAATAAATACCCGTTAGGAACATTAGTACTTTGTTCCAGCACTTAGAAAGGTTATGAGTACAAGTATAGTTATATATAAACAAGAGTGTAGGATATGAATCCTCTTTCCTCTTATAAATCCTAATCCTGCAGTTATAGATACGATTCACAAGATCATTATTTTAAGAATTAAGGAAAACGAGATTCTTGATGCACGAATATAAGATGAACAGTAAAGAAACATCTTTGAATGTGTCTTCTGGCTTATCTTTGGTCTTGTAACAAATTGTGAAATTCGTGTTTTCCTTCACAGCGGAACTTCATCGCTTTTGTATTTTACAAGAGAAGGAAGAATATTTACGAAGCACTCGTCTCTGGCACACTTACAGAATCGAAAAATACATATTAGTACGTAGTTTTTATTGTGAACGATCGCTTATCAGTTTTAATTAGATGGCACAGAAAACAAATTTTGCGTCAAAACAAGTATATATTCGTAATTCGTAAATATATTTTTACGCGGAACTAGCTAAATATGCTTGTCCATGGCGTATTCGTTTCTTTTATTAAATTATGAAGCATCATAAAAGGTATATTTGGTTGGAAACTTGTAATTCTTCTTGTTGTTGCACCATTTTCCAAATTCAAGAACTATATATTCAAAATTCCGTAACTTTTTCCACTTTTTCACTATATATATTTGATTTTTTTTTTAATTCACTTCAAAATTGCCATAACTTTCCACATTTTTCACGTTATTTTGCGATTTATTTTAGGTTATTTTAATCTCTTGAATACTCAATTATAATTCACAGACTTATATTCAATCATATCTAATTGTTTTATTAGTGAAGATTTTTACAAAGAGGGACTTAGATATGAATTCTCATATGTAATATTCTCCTTTATTTTGTCTGATTACAGAACCACTGCTAAATTAGATTTTGAATTTGTAATACTATTGGAAATGAAAAGGTTGTTTGAATCTTGTTACAGTAAACGTTGAATTTTTACACTTGTTTCTATTAGATTTGTATTATTTTTATTTTCTATGTAATTAATTTTGCTTGTTGAAGTTAAGTAATTTGAGATGAATTATTTTCACTATATCGTGTTGTTACGTTAATTCACATATATTGTAAAAAAAAAGAATAACTGATGTATGAATTCTCATGTATTCATTAACTATATAGAGACCATTCTTAATTTCGAGGACATAACTCCGGATGAAGCTTGGTAGAAAGCAGAGAATGAGTAGGTAAGGAAAAATTTTTGGATAAAATTTGATTCAAAATTCCCTGACTTTTTTCACTATATTTCCATTTTGTTCACACTGAATTTGATTAGATTCATTTTTTTTCTTTTGTTGATATTTATCAAATTTTTCTCATTTTTATTGACTATGACATAATTTTATTGATTAGAATATTTTATAGTAAGAAATATATGAATGAATGCTCATATGTTCAATAAATTAAGCCTGCTTATATATATATATATATATATATATATATATTCCTAGTTATTGCAGCATTTGCCATGAAGTACCTAAAATAATTTCTAAATAATCTCCTTATAAGAAAATTAATAATAAGATGACAATACTTTACTGAAATTACGATTTGATTTATTTTAATAGTGTGTTAGTATATAAATCCAGTCTTAAGCATTCTTGCTCTTAATATACAAAAGTTCGGATCTTATTAGATATGTAGCCTTATAATATGGTAAATTATCCATAGAAAGGTACAGTTTAACTGTTTTTGGTTTTATTTGAAATGCCGAACCCACATATAAAGGAATCCTGTCGACATACGTGTAAAAAGAAAATGATTTAAGAAATTTGATAAGTCTAAAGAGGTAGGTAGTATAATTGGAGTAAAAAAAACAAATAGTTAGTCATAAAAGCTTAATATAACAAAACCCAGCAGAGAAACAAACCAGAGAATCTCAGAAGAAAGTTTGAAATGCCAAAATAGACATGAAAATGAAATGTAACGTGTACTCGTTAACAAATTTGAAAGCGTGTGTAAAAAATAAACCAGTCCTCTTTTCATTTGGTTGATTCCTCTATACTGATTAAGAAGAAGTATTGCGTTGAAGACATTTATTCTGACATGATCTCAGTTAACAAAAATTTTACATGAAAATATTGGTTTTTATAGAGATTATGTATTGATAATACCGTTCATGTGACCTGTAATATAGCAAAATAATATTTTTCTTACTCTTCAGGTAGGGCAATAACACTTTCACAAGACGATGTGAAAAGGGTTCAGAAAGTTTCACGCTAGAAAACCCTGAGAAATGGAATGAAAAAACATTTCGGAAACATGGCTCAAGAATATCTTAGTTTACGGGAATATTGATTCTAATGTTTGAAATATTGCTAAATTTGCATTCAAATTGTGGCTAAGTTAACTACAACAATAGAATTTATTCCACAAATTTAATATTTTCTCTGATAGTAATCACACAGATAAAAATCCCGAAAAAAATACTTTTATATGTTGTAATGTTAGGTTGCATAAATGTCAAGGGTATTCTCTATAAAATATAAAATGTGTTTCGTGTTTTGCAAAACAAATATAATTTAACCCTTATCGTGATCATCAGCAAATATTTGTTTCTTGAGAGATTTTCAAGTGGAACACAAAATAAAATAATAATATTTAAGTGTATCGCAATTACTCCATTACCTCATAGAAACATTTAAAATCCCCCACGATTGGATTGTTGCAGAAGAATGAATTAGAAAGCTATTTCAATACTTGTAACTTGCTGAGGTCATGTGTAATACGAACTTGAAAGAACAATGACAAAGAAGATCCAGAGGGAACTATACAGAAAATTTAAAGAAAAGGATTACAAATTTTTAAAGTGGAAAAAGTATGATATGTGTTTTAAGACTTTTATAACGTATGTCCGACATATTACTAATCTTACTTTTTCGAGATATCCGTTGTGTATTAATTTGATAAAGCCCGTCGATCATTTTGCTAACATCGTCAAGGGATCTTTATTGATGTAAATTTACAATAATTCTTATCATAAAAGCGCTATAGCATTGTTGCAATCAAATTAAATAGTATCGTTACACTTTTATACGTTTGGTCTATTGTTAATCGTTTTCAATTTAAAGTTGTTGTTTTTTTTATTAGAAATTTAAAATATATTTGTTGTCCTGGGTTATGCTCGCGTCTGTCAGATGTCGATATGGTACTTAAAAGTACGCTCCACCTATCACTAAGTATGAAGTCACTTTCTTTGTTCATTTTATCACTCAATTCAAGTTTCACTGATTCTTTAACCACTCAGTTGTGTATCCTGTGTTCGGGATGTAGGATTCGGGATTCGAAGAGCATATTGTGTTTCTGTTCTATTGCATGCTCTATAACAGTTGGCTTTTCTGTATAACTGTACATTAAAGCTCTAATATATTATTTTACCCTGCACTGCGTTGTATGGCCAGCTTGCGCTATGTAACATACACTACATTCATAAAAGATAAGATAAAATAAAGTGTATGGACGGTAACAGCACTATAGCTTACGCCCGTCTCGACATTACATTCATATTTTATACATTTCCGGCATCCTTACATAGTAAAGCACGGTTATATAGAAAAGTCAACCGTTATACAGTATTCAATAGGAGAGAAAAGCAATGTACTCTTTGAAGAAACGCTAATCCTAGAACCCGAAAACAGGGTACACAACAGAGTGGTTCTAGAATCAGAGAAAATTAAATTGAGTGATAATTATATGAATAAAGAAAGTGAATTCATACTTAGTGACAAGTGGAAGGTACTTTTAAGTGCCATATCGACATTTGACAGACAGGAAACAAAGAATTCTAAATAATTCCCAATAAAAAAAAGTTAAATTGGAAAAGGTTAACAATAGATCAACCATGTAAAGGTATAATAATACTATTTGATTTGATTGCAAGAATGCAATAGCGCTTTTATGATAAGAATTGTACATTAACATCAAACAAGAGACCTTGACGATCTTAGCAAGAAGAATAATGAATAAATTGTCATCAAATAAATACAAAACTGATATTCCGAAAGAGTTGTATTAGTAATATGGTTCGAAAAAAATGATCCTGAATCTTGAAAAATACAAGTGTTTTGTGGGGAGGGGATCAAGGCAATGAGGAAATTAATATAGTTATAAAGCTCTATCTTTTTCTAGATTGCTCGTCTAGAATCCGAAAAAAATGATACTAATGCTTAAAGCGTATACTGCATTTAGAATGCACATTCATAATTTATTAACACATAACTTTTTAAACATTTTTTTTTTAACCGATCATACAATTATATCTTAATAAATTCAAAGCTCACGTTTGACCTTGTTAACATTTGCAAATTAATACATGTTTTAAAGTGCGTTCTCAATTGGAATTAAAAAGTGCCAACTAAATTTGTTCTTACCACTTCTCTACTTTCACCAGATCATCTAGTCATTTTCCCGCCTCCATAACCTGGCCACACTGTCACCCTGCAACTGTTTACAATATGGCGTTTCCTTAACACCTGTCCGCTCTGTCCATTTGCTATCCTACCAGTTAAAAACGCTTTTGCGAAACGTGCTGCTTTTCTATTGTGTTTGTGTTGTTGTTATCTCAAGAATCTACCATGTAAGTATCCTTTTTTTTCTACCTGTTTTACCATTTAAATAGGTAGTGTGAACGACCGGAGAAAATATTATATTGGTCGTTCATTGTAGTAGTTATTTGAAAGGGATAGTAGAGCGGTAAACTACAGTTAATGCAAATATTTGTACATAAAAGTAGCGAGAGGTTTTGGTTCGACGTTCATTGTAGATGTTTAAAGCTGCAAATACAGTTAATGCAGATATTTGGATGAACTCTGAGAGTTCATTCTGGGCGTTAGCTCTAAAGGCAGGGTTTCAAATTGTCAGAGCCTTTCGGCCTGAAATCACCTGAAATAATATTTTAAGGAATTGCATTTTTAATAACATGTTTTAACAACGATGGGCAAAAGAGCAATTTCGCGTATGTTATTCAAATAAAGTCTAATTAACGTGAAGATATAGTATTGAGTTTATCTAATCCATGTCAGAGTATAAATTCTTACAACATAGAATTCTTTCCACTTTCATACCTGAATGGTAGATGAGATGTTAAAAAAGAATGTAGCCTCTCAATCTCTAAGTACAGCTTGGCACAACATGGACCTCTGAGCCGCCTTGGTTTTAGCCAACGCTCATTGCCAATATGTTGATTGAAGCGATATAAAAAGAATGAAGATCTGGATCGCTGATGAGCTGTTGTGGTCTCGAGGCGATGTGGTATATTGAGACTGATGTGGAATATTGAGACTCATGTGGAATATTGAGACTGATGTAGTATATTGAGGCTGAGTCGAGGTTTGATCGGTCTTTTAACCTGTTGTACGCCCTTGCTACAGGGTGACGTAAGATGCTACTGTGACATGTCTTCGGAGGAGTGTCCTCGCAATATCGAGGGCAAGGAATCGTTCTCTCTCTCACAATTTGCTCTAAGGTGAATAACACTTGCATATCTGACGCAATGAATTTCTTTGCATTGCACAACGAAAAAATAATGCTTCTTTGCCTATCCTTACAAAATATGGTGACTTATTTTATTCTCATTTTCAAACGCAATTTTACATAAATTAAATCAAAATTATAAATTTTGGATTTTTCCAATTATTTTAAATAATCTGATTAATTTAACTATTTTAACACTTAAAGTACCTCAGAGGTTAACAGTAGATAGATAGAGAGAGAGGGAGAAAGGGAGGGGGAGAGAGAGAAATAAAGAAACCAATTTGAAATGCAGGAAGTTCATAATAAAGTTGAGCCAGAAACATTACACTTTGAGTTTGAAGGACTATGAACGAGTCCAGGAAGGAACTGACTTTACTTAGTATAAATATCAATTAGACACTTAAATACAGCATTGTTTCTGTTCAATGAAAAGTCTTGAACTGTGCACCATCTCTGATCAAACCAACAGTTACCGTAGATGAAATTTTTCACGGTTTTGAACATAGTTTGAGAATAGAAAACGCTAGGAGAAAAATTACTTCAATTTCAGTTATAAATAATGGTTGGAGCTCAATTTTTAAACCTCTTCTGGTCATATCAGTCTTATTTTCCAATTTATGTAGCCACTTCGTTAAATCTAAGTGAACAAAAGTAAATAATAATTAGAAAATATACTGAGTGAATTTCGTTCGAAGGCTATAATTACAAGGAGAAGTACAAGTGCTATCATTACGTGTAAGTCGAGCGTTTACTGTTTTACAGAAAAAGGAAGAAAATAATTTTGGTATTGGTGACGCAGCGAGGAAAACATAATGAAAATTACGCCTACCGTGCTATACAGGAATCCTCACTAAAAGCACAAATTAAAAAATACTTAACGGTCCTTCGGCAGAACAATACTGCCTTTGTTGGTCTCAAGGTTAAAAGGAAAAAATCGGGGCAGGAACATTTAAAAAGGAACTCAGTGGGACATATACGCCAAGACTGGCTCGTCAAAAATTTGCAAATGGCGATTATTTAACATCGGAGTGCGGATGGCATGAGTGTTGCCAGATACATGTATTAATATTATCTAAAAGGTGATCCCAGTTTCTACCCAGTGACGTGATATCAATACTTAATTTGTTTAATTCCGGTTTGAGTGATTTAATGTACTAACCTTCAAAAAACAAGCTCGTTGACGTTACTAAAGCGATGGAAGTAATTTTGATTTCTGAAATGTAGTGGAAACACACAAAAAGAGGCCATTAGATGACAGAATTGCTCTCTTCGTTAAGAGCTTTAGCGAAGAGACAGCAACAAAGTGAATATATAGTACTTGTTGAAGTCAATGCTAGTTCATATTTCGTAGGAAATTATAAGTGGGTAATTTAATTCGAATTAATACATCCTTTGGATTATATTTCACGGACTGAAACAGGTTAGGTTATTATAACTGATCCCTTCTTAACAGGTTATTAGAACTTCTGAAAACCAACTGTATTTCATTCATCCAAGAATACACGAAATACTAAATTATGTAAACAATTACGCACTTGGTATTTTTATTAGTATCTCTTACAAGTATCCCCTGTGGGTGGGTGGAAACGCTTGCTACTTTGTAGTTGAGGAATCCCACGTTCGGTTCCTGGTGGGGACACAAGTGTTTCGGGGCCCAAGTTAAACTGTAGAGTCCGTCCTTAGGACGTCATCTTCATCTGATCAAGACAATGATAAACCACCATCGGTTCACCTTACTTAGGAACCTTCGGGTACTGTACTTTATTTTACTTAATAGAATTTCGAAGCATATCCAGTAAAGCAATATCAGAAAAATATAAACTTTCAATAATGATAATAGAATAATTGTATACCAAAATGTTTTCAGTCTCCGGATGCTCGATATATCAATCAAAGAATTTCTGGGTGTATTAAATCGATTACTTATCTTATCAAGGAAAAATTCGCATTAGACTAGCGTATTTAATGATTCAGACAGGCAGTATTTTGACTGAGATGACCTGTATCTCGATGACATAAAATAAAATATACTTCGTATATTGTATTTAAGGTGCTACCGCACTTAACACAAAATGATATAACAAAAAGGAACAATATTTAAAAGATACAATAACAGTAAGTTGGGCTATATCCCAGTACTTCAGAATATGGGAGAGCAAACCATATTAAAAAAAAAATGTCTACCGTAGTGTTAGTTGTTGTTTAAGTCTTTGGCTACACGAAACCAGTTCAAAATATCTTCAGTTCAAATATTACTATTGTGTTGTATTAAAATGTATTTTTGATTCAAGTTTATTTAATTGTGTAATCTTAATTATCAAATTCAGTGCATCTTCAAAAAATGGTCAAAATCATATATTTTTCTTCTCTCCCTCAAAATAAATAAGCTGCGCGTGACTAAATAATGTGTCTCTTATGCTTATTTAATAGCATCAATTTACTCTACGAAATGTTTATGCTCCTTAGAGAAAATAGTATTAGACTATCCAGTACTTGTAGTTTTTCATGAACTAACGGAGGCTATAAGCAGGGAAGTACTTAAGCACAATTCCGAATTATACAATGAAATTTAAGTTTGCGTGTACATATTCTTCAAATTTTTATTTCCATCGCGAAGAACACTTATGATAGTATCCAACCTCCTCGTCGAACTGAATTTTGTTTAAGGTCTTTAGGCAACTCTGGCTCATGCAGGATGGATGATGATGGAAGAATTGGTGAAATGAAGAAAATGGAAGGAAACGGGTGAACTTCGAGAAAACCCACGCATTCGGTGTTTGTCTACCACAAAGCCCACATGACACTAGCCAGAATCGAACCGAAGACCCACCCCACGCACCAGAGATGAGCGCTCTACCACTGAGCCACCGCGGCCCACCAACCTCCTTGTCTTACAGAGCTTAAGGTAAGCAGAGTTTGCGATATTCTAATTTATTTTGAACAATTATATTCGGCTTTAATAACAAATAGGAAACGAGGTCGCGGAAGAAATAAAAAAGTCGCTTAGCATCGGGCAATGCATATTTCTTCTAAGTTCAGAATCTCCTAACGTCGAGATTAATGTCAAGGAAGTTGAACGTGAAAATATACAGAGCGCTTATTTTCCCGTTAATAGTTTACAGTTGCAAAAATTGGAGTGCGACCCTAGCAGATGACCATAAATTTCGAATGTTTGAAAATAAGGTTCTGAGAAAGATATACGGACAGAAACGGGACTAGACGATATGAGAGTGAAGGAGACTGCATAATGAAGAACTCCGCGTGACTTTACGATTCACCTATCTTACGAATAATGATATCACAAGGACCAAGATGTAGCTCGGAAGGCAAAAACAATTATATTCTATGGTAGTTGGAAAGCCGAAGGAAAAGAGGCCTTTGGGAAGCCCGATATATCGTTTGAAGGACAATATCAGAAGTGAGAGGTAGGTGTTCATCATAAAAACTTAAAACTGGCTTGATCTTGCCCAGGACAGAATCCAGTGGCGAACGTTCGTTACTGCGGCGATAAACTTGCAGGTTCAGTAAGTCGTAGAGTTATACTTGATTTGCGATAACTTTGAATCACAAATTAGTACAAGGCAAATTTTCTTTGTTACATTTGGAGCTGTGTACGGATTCCGGAAGTCCCAGATCAATTTTTTGTTTCTCGTACGCGCATATTATTCCATATCTACAGTAATCTTTGTTAGTTAAATCTTCTTTCGATGTTCATACAGAACGCAGATCCTATCTTGAACCAAAACCTCATAATCTTTACTAATCACTTACAAGTACTTGCTAACTTATTGATTACATCATCACTGTGTTATTAAACGCTTTGAAAATAAATAATCGATCTTATTTGAACTATTTGTTCTTTGAAACAATTTAATAAAGTCATTGACCGACCGTCTTTGACAATTTCACTTTACGTAAGCACAGTTTGCCGGTACCGTACACAGTACTTTCCACCTTACACTATTTTCTCTCCAGCAAATCTAGACTTCTTTTCTCCTATGCCATTGGTTCCTAACCTTTCGTCAATTGTGTATTCCTTGTAGTAGCGTGCCTGCAAAACATTGTTTATTGTGGGATTTCCCACCATTTTCAAAAAGGAAACGAAGGAGCACATTTTTACCTTCTCTGATTCAAACTGGCTATTGCACGCGTAGTATCTCCATTAGCATGATTCAAACCTAACACTTATTTTTCTACCAGTTATGTTACCACTATGTAACATTTATTTAACGTTTTGTATTTTTTTTTTAACTTCCTTGTTCTCCGCCATTACTGGTTACTTTTTGCTTTCTTATTAACAGCCCAGCATGCGTACCCGGGGGTATGCGTATCATCGGTTGGGAACCAATGTCCTATGCTATCAAGATCATTGTAACTATCTAGACGAGCATTTTGAACATTTGTGTTTCGTACTAATTGATTATGTAAGCAACACTGAACCTAATGGCCATATTTTCGTTTATATTCTCACGCTTGCAATGTATTCAAACTGTAATATGGAAGATCGGTTTCTTTTGCTACGTATAATTGTGAAATACACAGCATTTTCAATGCATTTAATCTCCAACACAGTATATGGATGCCCTTTCTGGCGCAAACTCATACACATAAATAGTTTGTAAAATATGTTTAAATGAGTTTCTACTGAAGATCAAAATTCAAATTTCGCTGAGCACAAGATAGCAAGTGTATCTTTAACGGAGATATCTTTTGTTGTATTTAAATTATCTTTCTGAATGTTATAAAGCGGCGTGAATATGTGCCCGATAAGGCTAGTAATTATGCTCACAATTAAAAATGACGTTAGTAATAAGTTTCTTAATGTGTACGTCAATAAGTAGGTCACAAACGGATGTGGGATTACTATGAATGGAACACAGTAGACTGAATATGGTCTCCAGTAGCAAACACATTGATTTAATATTGAAATAAATCATTGACTGTCAGCCTTTTTGACGTTTAATTCACGCGTAAACGTTGATTCAACCAAATTTGGTTGAATAAATCGTCGATAAGGCGGATATTTAACATGTTAAATCAACCTTGTGCCGCTAAAGGCACAATCAAGCTTGGTGATCTGATGGTGGTTTATGTAGCAGACGCTAGGTAGTGCGTGCACATGCGCAATTCAACGTCAAGATAACGAATTTGCTTGCGATGTATATTGTCAAAGAATATAGGGCTGTTATGCGTTTCTTGTTGGGGAAAAACATTCTGAATATTCATACAGAAATGCTGTCATTTAAAATGAGAACAACTGACAATCAACTGTAGTTCATAATTTTGTCACTCATTTTCTCTTTGTAGTGGAGCTTCATTAACTACAATATGGTTGTCCTTTTGGTTTAGTTACATTATAATGTAATCCTTAATCAATTGAATTTTTAGAACATGAGTGCGCTGTGAGTGCCCAGAACATGAGGCGCGAAAATGATTGAGATAACAGACTAAACAAGTTTCCTGTTTCGGGTTTCAAGGTACTGGTAAGGCGATGGGATAGGTAGATTAATATTGGTGGAGGAAACCTAGAGAAATCAAGGTACCGTAAATGAAGCACAAAACCTTTTAAAATACCTTTTTTACAATTCATTTGTGACCTATCAACTCTGACCGTCTTACGTATATAGAAATGTAGCGTAAGAGCTATATTGTCCAAAATTAGTAAGATTGCATGTCTTTCTTACTGGTATAAAATCTTGGGAAAGTTTGAGTTCTTTTAAACGATTATTAGAATGAAAATTAGCCATTAATTGACATAATACGCATCGATCTCATTAGAATAAAACCTACTATTGAAATATGTCATAAATTTTCTTAGGAGCTATGTCATATTCAAAATTCTGGAAATCTAGGCACCCATTATTTTAGAGTTCTTAATGAAAAGGACATTCATGATTCATAAATGATAGATCAGGTCACACGTGTTGCTCAATTTCTTTAATCTATTGTAAACCTGATCTTTTCCCTTGATCTTTAACCAAGTGAAAATTTAAGATCACTATTGGTATACAGAATAAAATCTCATATACTAAATCGTGTGTTTATATCTTACTTATGTTTCTATACAGCGGAAGATAAGCATAATAATTGAAAAAGCAAATCTTATTATATTCAGAAATCGATTACAAACAAAACCAACCTATTCACAGAAAAATAACATTTCTTGAATACTCAAATATTTATTTTCAAAAAATGTTAATTTTTAACTTGTTAATAAATCAAGATAATAATGTGTGGGGTTTTTAATTTGTAATATAAACTCTCTTTGCGATTTTGCATTTACTAATTACTGTTCAGGATTAGAATAGCTTTTGAAGATGCACTCTACAGAAATTATGATAAAGTAAATGATTGAAAATCTTTTCTTCCTTAAAGACGCCACAAACCAAGTTAATACGTCCTTATCTTAATGTGGTTTAAAGCTTTACAATAATACATACATACTTACATACACACTCACATATACAGTAAAGAAAATAAAGAACATATATTAAAATACATTTAAATTGTGTCCAGAGGAGATAGGAAAGTAATTTTGTGTTCGAATACAAACATTAATATAGGGAAGAGAGGGAAATAAATAAATTAGTTCCCTTTTTTTTCACAATTAGAGAAAAATAAAGATAAATTATGATTTCTCTAATGTATCTAGATGAATAGGGAGGGAGCGCAAACATCAAAATGAACACAGACTACACACTACATCTATTATACTACTGGTTACTACAGCTACTATCACTACAAGGTGTCACTACTGTCGCCACTATGTAAGCATCATAGAAAAAAAAGGCCAACGTAACATTAGCTGGAAATCGCCTTGAAAGAATCGTCAAATGGCCTTCATATATTACGTTTCTCTTTTTCTTTTTAAGGAAGAAAGAAAAATAAAGGACCTGGTTCACATTTAGTTAATTTTAAACAAACCTTGTACACATAGCACGTATGATTCTTTCAAATAAATTTATTGCATGTTACATGACATGTAGATATACGTAGTGCTTAGTTTGTACCACAAAGGGGGGGAAACAATCAAGAATACTTTTCTAATCGAAAGCTGGTTTTAGTATACACATACGTGTGTAGAGGTTTTGAAGTGCATAAGCTTATAAGACGGGAGGGGCAGGGGACTGTGAAGGCCAAAGCAATCTTACTTGGTTGTGACGATGTTAAAAAAGTGAAGCAGACAGAAACTTTTTACAGTGTTTACAAGTGCTTGAGTAACAGAATTGGAAGCAACTACTAAGATCTGAACCAAGCAATGAATTATATACTTCATATGCAGTTGGGCCAGACTCGGAGGCCTACGATTTGCTTACTGATTATTCAGAAATATTGTATCGAGTTGTTATCTCTACGTTAATTGGTCAGCTGAGGATCTATATCAAATCCAAAGCTCTCCCAATTATTTTTTTTCCTTCTTGTACTAAGTTGAATTACTGCACAACTGAAAGAAAGAAGGAATGTTTAACAATAAATTTAGTTTTTCTTTTTTTTAAAAAAAGGAAAAAAAATTAACGTCATAGCTTCATGTGGGACCTCCAAGTCTGTGCCATACTGCATGCTTTCGTATTTATTTTCGTTTGTTCTTAGGAAGCAAATCCTATACCTCTGACGTGAACCTTCTTGGGTAACTCGGGTGGCGTGAACGTAGGGGGAGGATGGTGATCATCTGCAAGAAATGACACTGCTGGCGTTACTCAACCATTTGTTCAGTATTCAAATGACTGTATGAATCAATCACAACACTGGATTAGCTCTGAAAACATCTTGCATTACTGCATATTACTGACAACCATAGATATATATCTATCTATATATACATTACTTCTTTTGTACGTTAACTTCTTTTTTTTTTTTTTTAAAAAAAGTAATGCAAGTTTGAATTTGTAGAATATGGTCTGCCTGCACAAGAGAAATAACTAAACTTTATGTAAAAAAAAAACTGCATCAAATTAAAAACTAACACATTTAAATAATTACTATTTCCTTTCTTTTTTTTTTAGAAAAAAAAAACAACAACTTACTAATGCACTATTACCACAACAACAAGTGATGCTTCACTATTTACAACTGTGAAATACGTTACAGCATTTTAATGTTAAAGAAAGTCTACTTACTACGAATATTGGTGTTACTAAGAGAGAAGAGAGAGACAGAGAGAGAGAGAGAGAGACAGACAAAGAGATAGATAGCCACAGAGAAAAAAAGAGACGGCAATATTTTACACAGTATATGGTAAAGCTTGGGTCATTCAAGCCGTTGTTACCAAGCTAAATATCTATGTGATTATATGTATAAATATATCTGTATAAATATAATTTACAATAAATTTTTTTCTACTTTCAAAAGTAAATATCTAGTTTATTAAGCGTGAGCTTTCTTTCTGCTTAATATAAAACAAATTCAGGCAGTAGTAGAATTTACAAATCGTAACCATGCTGAGAATCTTGGCATGCCATTCATCATTCCGTGGCTAAGTAGTGCGTCATTGCAGTAAATTTGCTCAGGCAAAGTGCATACATGCTTTCGTTTCCTTATATCCTACTGCAACCGTCTCATTACTTTCATGTACCATGCACTGTACGAGGGTTTCTTTTATTCTTTTTTCCTTTTCATTAATTAATTATTTACCATACCTAGGGTCATTCTGAAGTGCATTATACAGAAAGCACCCATCCCTCATCTAACAGTGCCAAGTATTAATAAAAACAGAAGAGGATTTGAAAAATAAATAAATCAATGAATGAAAGAATAATGTAAGAGGAGGTAGAATAAAACTACAGGTGAAAGAAAAGTAATAACGTAAATAAAACATATTATGGAAGAGAACTCAACTTGTAAAGTGAAGGAGAGATAAACATAGTGAGAGACAAGACAGGAGAAAAGGTGCCTAGCTGCAACGGATGAAGGTGAAACTTCATTTCCACCTTAACTTACTTGCAATCGTATAATCCTCACCTAACGTAGCACGTTAAGAGAGGTAGAAGAAGCAACTTTTAGTTTTTTTTTTTTATTTTCTTTAAAAAAAAAAGTGAATTAAAGAACATTGCAACGGATGCTCATGACAGAAATTGAAGTTGCCGAAGGGGTGATTTCACCAAAAAAAGTATATATATATCTTTTAAATACGTTTTTTTGAAATTGATATACAAGAGAGAAAAGTTGTAATAAATTTGAAAAAAGAATCTACAGAGTTTGCTGATTTAGTGAAATTATTTTTTTTCTTTTTAGTTATTGGATTGTAGTAGTAACAAGACAAAAACTAAATTATTTATTGCAGAAAAATAGCTATGAAGAAATGAACTTTTTTTTTTTTTTAATATATGATCTCATTGCACATACTTACAGTATGAAAAAGAGAAAAAAGCAAAGAGAGTAGAGAAGGAAGTGAACAGAAAGATACAAGAAACCATGTCTTTTCTTTCGTTATGACCTATAAAGTTTATAGTAGTTTACGTTTATTCCTTGCCTATCATTGATAACGTTGTTAAAAATTTACGATCATTGATTTCAGAAAAGAAAAGAAAACACTATATATTAAAGATGAAAAGAAATTATCATTTTATCATTGGTCGTTTTTTTTAATATATAGTCGTCATATTCCAAATTGAAGATATTATCAGCTTTTTTTAAAAAAAATAATATATCCTAGTATGATAATCACGTAGTCTAATATCACTTGGAGGAATTACTGGCAGAATTCAATAAACGAATTGAAATTTAGTTATTTATTTTTCTTTACTTTATTTATTCTAAAATTATGTAAGATTTTTTTTTCTTTTTTTTTAAATCAAAACTAAACATTTATGTTCACTTTCTGTCAGCAATTCCCTATCCTCTTTGCATGGACGAAAGGATGCAGGTGATTGGTGCTAAGTTATGTTTTTAAAGTGTATTTTCACGATAAGTGCCAAAAAAAAAATAAAAAAAAAGTCGACAAACAAGTGAATAGCTGAGCAGTTACCTCTCCCCGGTATGCACTAACCAAACATTCTCCGTCACTGAACTAAAAAAAAAAAAAATGTCACGAACCCTTGTATCTATCTCCCTTGTAACTGCTCGGCATTAAAAAAAAACATAGCAGTGTAATAGTTCAAATCACAAAAAGAATGTTATTATTATGTTTCTCATATTCCGATGTGGAAAGATAAGTTGAAAGATACATTCAAACTGATAGTGTAATAATGGAGAAGTAATTGATAGAAAAAGAACATTTTTTTTTCTTTCTTTAAAATAGCTTCTCATTTCTGGACATGCACACACAAGTGAGGAATGTTTAACACTATTGGGAGACAAAAGGGCTGATAACACTGGAGAAACACAGATTGGAGACAGATAGAGAGAGACAGACAGAGAGAAATATATATATATATAATATTTATGGATTGTTTGTATTTTGTCTGTCAATGAGTAGTGTATTTTGTTGACAGTCATTTAGGGTTTCCAATCTATTGGAAGACACACAGGCAGGGAGAACGATACGTACTTGCCCTACCCACCATCTGCACGGCACGAACTCCTTTCCTGAACGTCGCCACTGTCCAGCAGAAGAGAAAAAGGGAGACGAATGTTAGTTGGGGGAGGAGGTGGGTTATAAAAATTAACTTCAAAAAACAAGTTGTTCTGTGTTTACCTGCTTGTTATAGGTGGGTGCAGATGAGAGAAACCAAAAAAATAATAATATTTTTTTTTTAAATATATATTTTATGTATAATAATGATAATAATAATAACATATGGTACTCTGTACGTGAAGGCTGCAGCAGTTTCATACCAAGCCTGAACATATATGTGTGTTCCACTGGTCGCAGGCAATGCCTAGTCAACAACATATGAGTAAACAAGGCTTCAGAAAAGACTAAGCTTCATTCTGTTCCTCAAAAACTAGCATTTGCTACCTTAAACGAGAAATGACAGCGTCTATCAATTTATTTTTAGTTCTTGCAAGCACCTACGAAAACTGGAAGAGAATGTGTTCCTTTGGGCAGACAAAAAAAACAACACATCAGTCTATTCCTTGTCTCATCTTATTGATCTTGTTGTAATGTTAGTAAGGATAAATAAATGCAGAAATAATAATATAAATGTATATGTACGAAGCACAATCAGACCTTACATCAAGCTTTTAAAAATATAGCTGCAGTTATTTTTTTTTGTTATTAAAAAAAATCCCACCGAACCACTACACCCCATGCCTTCATCCATAGCTAGCATATACTACTGCCAGTTCTTTTCAACTCAGGCTTAAATTTTAGTATTTCGTTACTTTTCTTCAATAATAATAATAAAACGAAAGAAAAAATAATAAAAAAATGGCCAAAGATTTCAATCATGCACCAAAGGACACATCCCCTAACAAGGCAGCACATTCTGGGAGCTAGCAAAGGAGCGCAACAAACGAAGGTGCGGCAGACAGTGAGAGGAGCAGAGCAAGCCCTACCCTCCGTAAAGGTCTGATATGATGGAGCCAAGCCACCTTTCACCATGCCTGCCTGCATCATGATCATCCCAACATCTGGAATGGGAAACCAAGTAAAAAATTCAGTTGATGATCTCCATCTTTTTGTTTTGGTTTGTATTTTGTTGTCACTGATGAAAAAAAAGAAACAGGGTTGAGTCAAGTTTTCTTTTGTCGTTTCCCAACCCTTTGATGATGCTGTGAGGAAAAGTAACCTTCTTTTTTTCTTTTCTTTTAACCAATTGATGCCACTTTGTTTCTTTAAAAAAATATATATAGAACCACATAAAAGGTATTAACACTTTGTATACACTATAAATTATTACCAGAAGAAACAACAGGAAGCTGTGGATGATACTGTTGCATCTGATTCTGTAAAAAGACAATTGTGTTAGAAACTAGTTTAATTCTTTTAAAGTACTGATTTACGATTGAACTTCTTGACTTATTTAAAATCGCAGTAACTTTTTTTTTAAATAAAAGGTGAATTTATTGTAATTCATGATTTGTATTTACAGTGTAATTTATATTCACATTTACGAATAACTTTAACAGGTTAATTTTATGTTTGTGTTATACATGTATTAATTGTATTATCATTAATTTATTAGCGACAGGAAATGTAAAGTTTATTTAACAATGAAATTGTATTTTTGATTAGTAAACATTTAAAGTATACAACTGCTACAAGAACTGAAAACAGAACGAAAAACTAGAAATAAGAATCTATTTGAAATACTCGAAAGTATTAATTCTATATAACTTAATTCTCGTAAAAAAAATTTGTAAAAAGTGTATTAAATAAAAGAGTGTTTAAGCAAGAAAACTTAAAATATATATTTTGTTTAATAGAACGCTACGATCACTTAAAACTCCCACATTCGCGACCTGATTCAAGCATTTTATTTGTTCGTTTTAAGACCAATTGAAATATTGAATTTTAAGTCGATTGAAGTATTTTTTAAGTAATGCTGTAATTTCCCATTCTTTAGAAAATGCAATTAAGTTTCAACGTAGAAGAATGTGACCTACACAAAAAAAAGTACTTTGAGAATACCGATATTACTTACTGCACTGATAAGAAGTAAACAGTATACTTACTTATTTATGATGTATAAGTTGTTGCACGGTACATAAAACATTAATGTTCTACCGACAAATTCAATATCATTTAATTTTCGCTATTTACTAACAATGCATTTCTGTACGTAACAAAATTATTTCGTCGATAAAAATTGTAATGGTTGTAAAAAAAACTACAAAAATGTTTCAAAACAACAAAAAAAAAAAAGAAAGAAGGGTGGCTTTCTTATTTTGGATCAGAAACAATATTTATAAATGGGTAGTTATTTGAACTCATCAATACCACAATTAAAAACTTCAAGGTTAGAAAATAAGTGCTTTAAAAAGGCTGAAACCATGAACTGCTATAGAATTCTTCAATTATGATTAAGCACATGGATAAATAGGAGACTCATGCCAGTCCAAACCATTGTCGAGCTATCATTAAGGTATTTTTAAGTATATTTCTTTCATATATTTATATATAGGTGTATCTGTTTATTCAAAAGACAGCAAAAAAGATGTCACGCAATAGCTGTTTCTCAGACACGACACCCAAACTTTATTTCATCATGCAAAGGTAAGGGTATATCACATTTAGCAAAGAATAAATCAAAGCAGAGTAGGACATGGATGATCTTTCGTTAAATTTCTTTTTAGTACTTGCTGGTTTAGTTGCTTGCAAAATCCACGGATAATGAAACACATTGTTAAAGCATCGTGTTTAATCTTTATTGTTGTGTTTCGATAGTCCTTACGTAATTTGCCTAATTAGCTAACTTTACTCTAGAGAAATGGTAAATGTTGATCTTATATCTAAGCTACAACTTGTAAAACTACATCTACAGGGTTTCCCGGAAATAATGGTGCAAACTTTGAGAGGTTATTATTATTTAAAGCAAAACAAGAAAAAAGTTTGTTTGAAAAAAAAAATGAAAATTATGCATAGTTTCAGTGATACAGGCGCTCAAAGATATGGTAGCATCATCACAAATGACGTCATATCTCGACAAATAATGACGTAAACCGTGTCGGCTTAGCAAATCACACTTATAGTAGTACCCGATACATTAATTTAAGCGATGTTTTTTGATTGAGGGAGTGCCGCATAGACAGGTTTGGTACCCTAAGAATTTTTATTGTCAAAGATATTAAATGATTTAATAGGGAAAGCGTAGAAATCCTTTCTAAGCTATCTTCGCCAATCATAAAGATAACTTAAATAGATGTCTTGGGTACTACTTCGACTGTGATTTGCTAACCCAACACCACTTACGTCATTAGTGACGATGCCGCCGTAATTTTGAGTCCCTATAACTACGAAACTATGCAGATTTTGGAGTATCTTCAAAGGAACTTTTTTCTTGGTTTGATGTATATAATCACCTCCCAAAGTTTGCTGCATTATTTCACGGACACTCTGTATACACTTTTTTACTTCTACATAAAACTTTCTTGAGCTTCTTAAATATCGTACTCTAACATGTACCACATCATCATTCGTAGATATAACCATTTAATATCGAACTCGATACTGTACACCTAAGAGGACAATACCATACACACCAATTCAACAGAAAATGTCTCTGATGAAGTCGCAATTAGATTGTTCGCACCGAACTGTTATGTAAATTTTGTTATAGTGGAAGATACGGTTCTTCTTCTATTTGTTTTATACAGTAGAGAAAGCTGATTGCTAATACTTGTATATGATAATTCATATGTGTATGTATTATGTATCAAAGCATGATATGTGTTTATTTCGATGCTACCAAGTTAATATTTTTAACGAGCATGCATTTATCTCTTTGATTATACAGATTTTTTTTTCACCTTGCATGTAATATATATTCCGTTTCTAATGCTTATAGCTTTCCCTCTAACACAGTTTAATACATATTTTCATTAATATAATATTCTTGTTCAAATTGTTCTTCTGGCTTTGTTTGCTGAAATGTCGTAAATCAGAAATCCATTTTAAAAAAAAAATTGAATTAGCAATGACCCTATTACAAGACATAAATTTTGAGACTGATAAGTATAAAATGAAGAGGGGGGACACTTACTAGCCCATTATCACAAAGTGTAATATTTTAAGACTAAGTGAATTAGTAAAGACTGCATAGCAAATATGAAACCAAATGTTAATTAATCCTATGTTTTATGTATTTTGTGTTTAATAACCAGAGCACAAGAATAAAGTCCTTTCCGAGTGCAGCAACATAATTTTGTTATTTAAATGTGAACACGCCAAACACAAACACATATATTCTTTTTTATGATGAAAGAAATGCATGTCAGAAAATTCCTAGATTTTCAAAACGGTTGTCAAAATTAAAATGCCGGAGTGTTGACATAAACACACGCACACACTCACACGGTGTATATATAATTACATGCAAGAGTGAACATGCTCTTTTGAATATGTTTGGGCACACACCAATATTTAATCTTGAGAACCAGCTTTACTTCAAGTATTACTTCCTAATTTTAGCTAAACCCTTATAGGATATCTAATTTTAATTATCCCTATCTTAATAAGGATTCCTAAAATATTACTAGTTTCTCAGTATATACATTCATAAATAACTGTACTTTTAGAAGAAAAGATAAGAACGTTAAATCGTTAAATTAAATTTCATGATTCTCTCAATTTTTAAATTATATTTCTTTGGTCTAGGAAGCTATATAAGTTTTCGTTCTATACTTTCTTTGAATTAATATTCTCAATAACATATTAAGTCCGTGCAGTCTCGGTAATATAGGGATTTAATACTTTGTGTTTACAATAAATTTCTGAACTTTATTGCAGTGAATTATATTTTGAATTAATTAACATGTCGAAAAAAAATAAAAGTTAATTCATTGAAGTAATAGACATAAGTTTTGAAAGAGACGCATTCCAATTGTACGAACTGAAGTGAAACCACTGTTTGCTCCAAACATGAACTTTATGCATACATAAATTATTATCTAATATTTGTATGAGTATATTTTTTGTTTGTCTTTTGATTTTTGGTGTTGTTTGATAATATTGACAAACTTTAGGGAGGCAAAAATTAAATTTCTATTTCTCACCATAGATACAGTTACATATAATTCTTTTCCTTCTTTATTTTTAATCACTCAAAACCATGCTTCCATTTCAAGCTTGAACATTGCATTAGGTCGGTATGTACGTAGTGATTGAAGACGTCTTTTACCATTGAAACGCAATTCCATTTCATATGACTTTAACACAATTATATCATAGAGCACTCATTTTCTAGTAACAATATCCATGATATATTTTACCTTTGTCCTTCTCAGTTGCTACTGAAACTGAATAACGTAATATGGATCTCGTATCCTAGAATCTATTATTGGCATTTCTTATTTACAAACATGCTACAGTCTGAAAAAATTGAAGTGATTTCGTTTTCTTTTGTAATATCAGTTACCAAAAGGTACTGACTGACAAGAGGTAATAATCACTACAACCTTATAGTAACGCACAATACAAGGTATGTTATTCAGAATGCAATTAATAATTGTATCACTAAAGAGAAATAACTTAATTCAGAGAGAGAATAATAGAAATATGGTCAAAGTTCATACCTGTAGACTTAAAGAAAAGTTTTTAAACAAACATAATTAACAAAAAAAAGAGATAAACAAAATACATATTTACATATTTTATTTTAGAAACTAATTTCTGTTTAGTATAAAATATAATGCTATCCAGTTAGAATAACATCATTTAATTATATTACTCCTCCTGTAACAAAACATGTGTTTATGGTTATAGTTCGCTATAAGGATTTAAAAAGTGCATACGAGAGAATGATAAAAAGTCTAAAAGTGTGCTGTTTCGAATTCTTTACATCGTATCATAAAAGTATATAATAGTTTATTGCTTTTAAAAAGTACTTACATTGCAACATATAATTACATTTCAAACGTTTCTATTACTTAAGCGGAAGTAGGAATACGCATTGTGCTTCTGAATTCAGAATAAAGAAATTCATAGAGAAACGTGATACGAAACTTGTCCCATTCAATGATCTGTATTTCATATCTAAAAACTATTTATTCATGGATATCTTATTTAACTATTGTTTTATTTAAATAGTAAAGACTCAGATAATAGGGTAAAGAGCAAGACTGAAGTTTCTATCAAAATAAACCTAAGAAATTTAATACAGTACGTTAAAGAATATATAGAATTCAATAAATGAAACAAAGTACAACGTAAGAAAAATGTATAATACATTTAGATTAAGTTTGACAATACCATACTTATATCATACTATCATGCGTATTCATTTATTTCATCCTACAAGCTAAACGACGGAATTTGTTCCTTTTAATAAATTACTAAGCTTGAGCCAAATCACATATGGGTCATCCATGTGATATAGACTCCAGTAACAGATTTTTTTTTTTTAAAAAAAGGACACTGATAAACATGCAATAAAACACATCCAGCGATAGCATCATGGTTCAGCCAAATTCAGGTTCCCATGGGTTACAACTGCGGTAGTGAAGGGTTCATCATCATCATCATCATCATCATTATGATCAATCCTTTAGAAACGAACGAAGACAGACGGGGAATTATAAAAAAGAGAAGGCATATCTTTTTTTTTTTTAATAAATAGGACGGGGATAAAGAGACTGAGCAAGCCAGGAGAAATCTGAATAAATCTGAAAGTAAAATGAACAAGATAATGTTGGAAAGAAATGGCAAGAAGCAGTTTTTTTTCCATTCTTATACTCACAGTTTTTACATTTACACTTCTTGATCAGTGTTTCGTCTTTGATGTCTTCATGACACGCTTTGCAGTAAAACCATGCCCTAGAAATAAAGATGTTTACAAGACATGAAGTTGCAAACTTAATAATGATACAAACCAAATCACATTTTAAGTTTACAAAATTTGTAAGTACGTATGAATAAAAAAAAAAAAACTACGGTATTTTGCTTGATCCTACACAGATTCATCAGGTTCAGGTTGGATAATTTGAATTTTATTTACGGCCTTTAGGCATCTCAGGATCATGTTAAGACTGTTTGGTTAAGAGAAAACACACGGAACCCTATAGAGAAACTGTTAGACGATGGATCTGCGCGTGCGCAAGTACTCATGGGAAACGGATTTTGGAAATGGTGTTTTGTGTTAAAAATTGAGCTCGGTACAATAATTAAAAAAATAAAAAAATAAACTGGGACTCAGTAAGGGAAACGCAGTCAGGAAAGTGGAGTCCAATATAGAAATCGCAGTCGGACAAAGTCGGATACAGTATAGAAAACGCACCCTGAAAAAAGTGGGATATAGTATAGAAAATGTACCCCAAAATGTCGGCTATAGTATAGAAAATGTACCCCGAAAGAGTGGGATATGGTATATCCATTTATAGATATATATAACTAGTACAAAAGAAAGCCGGGAAGGTAATTTAAGGTAAATTTAAGACAAATGAAGGAGAAAAAAGGATTACTTACAGCTTACTAACGCATTAGATCACACATATTCACATGTACACATAAAAAAAAAGTCACTATATTTGGTGTATTCACACTTTTTCAAGTAGAGAGGAAGAGAGCAAAGTTCACGTGTTCACATAGTGTCTTCCTCCCTACTTGAAAAAGTGTGAATACACGAAATATAGTGACTTTTTTATGTGTACATGTGAGTATGTGTGATCTAATGCGTTAGTAAGGTGTAAGTAATCCTTTTTTCTCTTTCGTTTGTCTTAAATTTACCTTATATATAAATGGATATATACGTGTGTGTATGATCCAGCATAGCTCTGAAACGCATGGAGCATTTTCAACCAAACATGGTACACATATAGCTTGCAATCTGAAAAAAAAAAAAAAAAAAAAAAAACTGTGGGGGTATGACACCCTGGGGAAGGGAGTGACATGTAAACATAGTGCAATCAGTTAATAGATCATGATTGTCAGATAGATATATCCTTACAGGCTGAGCAACGCACACCACAATGTAATTTGCTGGGTTGACTACCTCCAAGTGGGCAAATTTGACAAGATTATTAATTTATTAGCAATCGGATATCTTAGTTTTTCGATTCGACACCCCACAGGTAAGGAGGGGGGAAGGGGGAATGCAAAACCTCTAGACTCCTTACCAACTGGCGGGAAATCAGCTAGTATTATATATACAGTAAATCAATTTGAAATTAACCTATTAATATTGTATTTGCGCACTATAATTTGAATTTGATTTAAGGCCTTTAGGAAACTTTGGCTTAGGCCGGATGGACGATGATGGGAGTATTGTTGGAATGAAGAAAGAGGAAGGAAACGGGAGCACACCGAGAAAACCCATGGACATGGTGTTTGTCCACCACAAAGCTCGCATGGCACGAACCGAGGTCGAACTGACGACAGCAATCACCAGAGGTTAGCGCTTTACTCCTAAGCCACCGCTGCGTATGTACACACTATAAGTTGGTAATATTTGTACTTGCTTACTAAATGTAGAATTTTTCTTCTCTATTTTGGGTTACGTCTAGAAGAAAATCAATACTACAGCCAAACTTTGCATAGCATAATACTTTTGTTAACTTCTGAGACTAAAAGCATCATTCTTTGTACATGTCTGCCTCACAACTAATGTTAAACTTTTCCCAAACTTGATGTGTAGTACAACA
Organism: Lepisma saccharinum; assembly: GCA_022664845.1. Taxonomy (NCBI): domain Eukaryota; kingdom Metazoa; phylum Arthropoda; class Insecta; order Zygentoma; family Lepismatidae; genus Lepisma; species Lepisma saccharinum. The sequence continues at coordinate 80,888 of JAGDQP010000401.1, forward strand.
AATATCACTGCCCTTATCTGTTAAACATTGATTATCGTGTAATGCATCAAGATCCATAAGATATTTGATATCCTAATGTTAGCTAATTTTATCCTACAATGACGATATTTAAATTCATCCATTGCAATGATGTCCATAGTGCTGTTACCGCCCTTACAATTCATTTTATCTTATCTTATTGCAATGATGTGATAACAAAATAGTTTCTGCGGCAGTGGTTCTCAACCTATTTTCGTTCGCGGCACACTATTCTTCGTAGTGCATTCCCGCGGCACATTGACGTACGAGCAACAATGTGGGAGGCTTGGTCACTAACTTTTTTTTTTTTTCAAAAATCAATTCTATTTACACTTTGAATTAAGATTTTATTAATTAACCAATAATTTCCCTGTAAAATAAATATGTTTAAGAACATGATTATCTTTTCTTCAAAATACATATTGAGTGAAATTATTTGAATTAACTACTTGTACCAACAAAATCACAAAGTCTCAGAAACTTCGCAGCACACCGGTTGAGAACCACTGTTCTACGGTTACGATTGAACAAAAAATGCTTATTGAACGCTTAAGCACGTTTCTTTACCATTCTCTCAACTTCAATGAGTTTTATTCTTTTATGATTATACACGATGAAGACACACACACTATGATCAAAATGAACTTGTAATTTTTGTCACTTTGTACTGAAATAACATACCTATGGTGTGGTGTAAACCTTTCACGTGAAACCATCAATTGTATGTCCATTAAACAGTATTACTATTATATTACTGACAAGTGTGTCCACGTAGAACGGTGTGAATGCTGAATGCGAAAAGTAGAAAAATATTCTGAACTATCTTGAAATTGTCACTATATATCCAAATTTGAAAGTGTTCATATGTCTCAAGTTACACGGTATTGACAGACCCTTTGATAATAAAATTGTAAAGGTATTCACTTCAATTATAAAGTGAAATATTTAGTGTGTTTGAATATTGAGATGCAACACCAAACAGTGATAGATTTTTTTAAAAAAAAAGAAGAAAAAAAACTTGAAGAGGAAAAGCATCTTTGAAATAAACATATATTTAATAATGTTGAACTTACATTATTTTGAGACTCTTTACCAATAAATTCAAATATATAATGTTTCACTATGTTCCTGGTTTAGGTTTAAAAGACTTTTAATGTGTACATACTATAATGTCAACACGAACAACTGACAATACGGGCAAAGTTTATACATTTATTTCTATTTTCATCTTGAAGATACATGATCTCCAAGTTCATAGCAGTGGTACTAACAAGCGCTTGGCAAATCCTTGACAAAAAGTCTTTCAAATGCAACTGTCCTTACAACTCTTTCCAAAACTTTTAAATCAGCGGGCACTTCCTTAAGATATTTAGTAAATTATTTCAACAAAATACATTATTATTTGTGCAGAATTTAGTTGTTTTCAGCACTGGTTATTGACAGAATATACAAAATATCAGAAGCTATTTTTAAAAAAATGCATGTGTATTTGATATTCAACATAAAACGTAAAAGTAATACTTTAAGTACCTTGTATTTTAGAGACATTAGTTTGAATTAAGAGATAACTTATCGTATTGCTTGCATACCGGTAAGCGAAGTTGTCTGGCTCCTAGATTTAACACATTGAGGACTACACATTTCAGAAGCACAAAAACATTTTCAACTCGAATATTTAACCACAGAATACGGGGAAATACAGTTGATTTCCATATTAAAACACCCTTCTTTTCAATCCAGTATTCTGCTGCAATGTTATCTTTTTACGTCGAATACTTTTGAGTTCATTTTCTATAGATTTTATTAAAAAGTTGTTTTTTTCCAAAATCTCTTATTTATTATATACAACTACATATACTCAAAACATTAATATAAATTAACGCTTTTAAAAATTAAGAACACCTACCTTTTCACCTCATCTGCAGACTGAGCGATAAAGAATCCTTGAGTATTAGCCTGTATCTTCGCACCTCTAGGATTTATAGAAATTTTGCTGTCATTACCGTCCTCTGATTTGATTTCGATGGCCAATAAAAGAAGTTTCAGCTTGGTAAAACATAGTCTAACAGAATAGATTAATAGAGTTAATTTTGCAGCAGTTTATATTTATTTTAGTTGTTTATCATACAGCACAAGTACTATTAAAACACAACAAAATATAAACATCAGAGGTTAACACGAACGTAGTAATGTAATATAAGTGCAACATATATTTAACTTACGGAAATACGTTAAGCTAAACTCCAGTGCCTTTCATCATTTCTGGTTCATCAAAATCATACTGCTAAAACTGAGTTCAAAACGTACAAGTCCAGGGTTCCCACTCACCTGGAATAGTCAGGGAATCCAGCTTAGCACTAAAAAGTCCTGGAAAAGTCAGGGAATTTGATAGCTTATTGTTTGAGGTTCATTTAGCTACAGCAGGCATTTAATGTTAGATCAATTTTGAAATTACTTGGAGGTTAATGTGCCAACCATGAAGCAATTTAAGAAAAGAATACAGTGAAATATGTTGATGTATCTTTATTTTCATGCAACTATAATCTTTATTTTCCCATGGAATTATATATATACAAAATGGGATACCTGGAAATTTCTGAGTAGTGACCTGGAAAAGTCAGGGAATTTGATCTTGGCAAATGAGTGGGAACCCTGAAGTCTTTATTGGAAATACTACAAAGCAAAACATTTGCTTGAGCGATGTGAGAAGTATAATTTGCATGATTTACGTTTAGCATTTACATGTTTCGCAATAAGGTAATGATTGATCGATAAGGCAATCAGTGATTTTGTTTTAAATAAGGAAGTCATTGAATTTCGAAACATAGGCTCGTAAAAAGTAACACTGAAAATGTTTTCCTATAAATGGATTTCTTTTTCGTGTGTTTTCTTGTAAATTGTTGTCTGCATATAAAACTGGTAGAGTAGACATTCTGGAAATTGTCTTTACTATTGGAAGTAATTAAAGAATGTTTGAAAATCCCTCACGATAAGAAGCGAAAGAAATATAGATAAATATTCTTAAAATGAATTAATAGGCGAAGCACGTATATAAAAGAACCTATGTGTGTGTCAAATTTTTATGAATTTCTACTTCCAAAAGTAAACAAAGAACTAATTGTAAATTGAAGTTTGGAAACGCGGCATTTTAGTCGTCATATTCAATAGTGTTAATATACCAGTTATATTTCTAGATAGCCTTGAAGTACAACGAATTACATACACTTCAAATTTATTGTTATTTTATATGTAGTAACTGACAGTACTGGAGATAACTACTGCTTGTGGAAAAAGTTACAAAATTTAGTCACGTAGCTCTTGTGCATACGTAGGACTTGAATTTCAATTTATTTATGACCTTTTGGCAACTTTGGCTCTGGAGACGATAGAGTAGGGGGAGAGGATGTGGGAAGTAAGTCAACAAGGGCCTAGTTTCAAGGTAGCATCCCAGCATTTGCCTGGTATGAGTGAGGAAAAACCCTGGAAAAAATTTCAGTCGGGATGAGCGGACGCTGAGATCGTTTCCAGGACCTTTCGATGCAAAGTCAACTCTTTACTAACGTCCGATTGGTGGACGCCCGTAGAAACATCAAAACTAATAACACTGAATGAATGCACAAACATTTACGAAATACAGAATTTATTGGTTGTTTATGGCTTTTACCTAATGTTAGAAGAACGTACACGTGATTGAATCAAATGTTCGCCATAAAAACGAAAGCTCTGCCTGAAAATAGTACAAGTTTTCTTTCTAGTCTCCTCCAAAAGTTCTTGTATATTCACTTCCTTTCCAGAACTTCTCGCTATTTATCTGGCATAATGAAGGAAGAAAGAATAATTTGTGTAATTGCGATTTATTTATTTCTATTAAGATAAATTTCTTTTTTAAATATGTATCTTCATTTCCACTTTATGTAGCAGTCTTTTTTAGGTTCAAATATATTTTGATTTAATTCTCTGGAAATGTAAAAGAAAAGCAAGTTCACAAGTTAATATTCATAGGAACAGCAAACTTGTTATAACTATTCAAGACTTAACTGTTTTTTTTTCTCTCTCTAAATTATTAGTAGATTTCAAGACAATCTTTAAAACTTTCTCAATCTTTGAATGGTTTTAAAATTGATATTTGTTCGTACTTGATTTTAATTTTTCAATTCGATAACTAGTTAAATGCATGTAAACAATCAAACGGACATTAAGGTAGATTCCTACGGAATTACTGCCCGATTAAATTAATCTTTTCGCATAGTAGTGTCATATTACAATTACCTAAAGGTGTTAGACAAGAAAGATAATATTGCAGAACTTTCAAAAGACTTGAAATTCTTTATATAGAATTTGATTAATCTGGTTTGCCAGAATTCCGTTAATAACTATGAATTTTGGAAATAGGTTTACGTCAGTTTTATTATTCAGTAAATTTTACGTAAATAACTTAAATTTTTCTCATTAGTAACGTATCAAAACGATTTTACTTTATTGAAACTTACAGGTAAAAGACCCACATATATACGGTGCGTAGGATATTTGAAGACATGAGATGTTTACCCCATAGATCCCATATATGCGTTCTCGTTCCAAGTGCATGTTTGTGAGGTTACTTCATATTTGCGAGATAACAGGAAACTCGCCTGCTTCGTGCAAAGCGGTTACTCAACAGATAAAGAACCAAGAAGAACATGGCATGCTTTGTTTTCTCTCTGATGAGAAAAATTTAGATCAGGACCAACAGGTGAACAAACGAAATGACCGGTGGTTATATACATTACCTTCAAAAGATCCCTGGGTTAAGTTTCCAGCAATGGTTATGGTGTTAGGAAAGATGAGTGGTGAGGAACATGTCATGTCACCCCCTTTCTTTCAGCATTGTCTTTGCGTTATTCCTGCTGCTTACATTGAGGTGCTTAAACTGTTTTTTAAACCACGGATAACGGTACGAGCAATAGACGAACGTACATGTTTCAGCAAGACTCAGCACCTACACATACGACTCATGACACCCAACAATGGGTGCCCGAAAATTTCCACGATGATGTGACACCAAACACGTGGCGTCCGAAGTCACCCGATTTAAATCCCATGGACTACTATGTGTGTAGCTGTTTTGAACATGAGACTAATAAATATCCTCACAACACTACCGCTAATCTGCAGACCGCCATTGTCTGTGTAATGTCCGAAATGAATAGGAACCACTTGATTCGTGCTGAAGCCGTCGTTACTGGCCAAATTGATACACATTTTCATCATAATACTTGGAGATTCGTCACATACAGCTATTTTTATTTTGTACACATATATGTCTTCAAATACCGTACGCTCTCTCTCTCTCTCTCTCTCGATATATTTATATATATATATATATATATATATATATATATATATATATATATATATTCAAATTCAAATAGAATTAGAAAATGTTACTAAAATATAATTCGAAAGAATATTTCGAAAAAAAAAGTTCAGATTTCACAGTCGACATATCCTTACATCAGCATATAACAACTGACTGTGTCGATTAAAACTATTAGGCTTTTCAGAGATATAACTGTCAATATTAAACGCGTGTCGAATCATGTTTTCATAACAAGGTGCATAAAATGGATTGTAAGCAAGGAGTTTCGCTTCTTGATGTAGCAACCTAATTCTTCAGACACAAAGCTGTCATATGGTGGAGGTAAAAAAAAAACAACATATGAACGAAAGAAATTTAGATCGGTTGCCTTACAGTCAACCTAGAGCTATGGTCAGTTGGAAAGCACATACAAATATGATTTTTGGAGTGTTATAAACGAACATTTCAGCTCGGAAAAGCTAACATCTTTATACATTCTACCTACAATTACAGGACTAATGCAACCAACCGATTTACATTTCTTTCACCGTGCTGATTGAACTCATATTAACGTCCTAGACCAACTGGTGAGCTTCTAAGGATGGGACCTACAGTTTTTGGTAAAGTGGATTCCGAACCATTCTGTTCAATGGATCCCTGCGGGAATTAAACCCCTGACCACGCGCATAGAAAGCAAGTGCGCTAACCTCTCGACCACCCCGATGTCTTTCGGGTCGTATTAATAACGAACTAACTTTTAAATTTTGTCTTTGGAAAATAGATTAAATTAATTACATTATTGAAATGGTAACATTTAATATTTTGAATCTTACTGACTTGCAAAGAATATTTCGTATTTTTAATTAATCTTTTCTATTGTTTTAATTTAATTTTACTCAGATATATAACTTAGTATTGCTGTTTGTAGCTTATTACATGGTGATAATTGTATATTGTATGCAATTCATATACTAATGTACTGTAGTAAGCATTGCATGAGATGCATATAGTAATGTTGGTATTAATTTGTCATTGGGCGACATGAATTGGCTTTTGTATGATGTTGTCTTTTATATGTCCAATATATTGAAACTTAAAACAATTGAATTATTATTATTATTATTATTTATAATCTTTTGTTTTATTATACAAGGTATTAGTCAAACTCAAATTAGAACATGCCATTATTATTTGGAAAAACTCAACTAAAACCATGAACGACCACATAGAAGCAGTCCAGCAAAGTTTTATACGAATTCTGTGCTTCAATTCTGGGTTACGGTATTATTCTTATACATATGACCAATGTTATTTTAATCTTGAACATTTGTAGAAAAGAAGGAAAATACTTGATAAGCAATTTCTAGACAATCTCTTTGCAAATAAAATACAATGTACACATTTGTTGGATAGCTTGAACACAAAAAATTCTGCTTATCGTACAAGACGGTATAGCCCTTTAGTTTCAATGCATCGTTGTAATGCAAATGGTCACAAATTAAAATAAAGGCTTTGTATCGAATGTAATGTTCTAGAAGAAGCATTTGGATGATCTACTATGGTTATTTTCATCTGACAGACGTTATAGGATTTTCTTCTTACATATTATAAAAATTATTGTATTTCTTACGCTGTATACATATTACATAATGTAAAATTAACTTCAGTGTACTTAAGTCTGGTGCTGTATTGGCAGTTGTGTCATCTATAGCACTTAAGGATAATCTAAAGCAACGATCTCCAACAAAAGATGACAGCACTATCTGCATATATGTCTAATGTATTCTTATCGTTGCCCGAAACTGCTTTGCTGCTCCTATAAATTCAAGCCTAGAGAGTTCAAACTTTCAGGGATGAAAGTTCATAACCAATTCAAGAGCATGATCTATGCCGATTTTTTTATTTTTGTTTTCCTTCATTGTTGAAATCGCTTGATTGTTGTTGTGAATATTGAAATCTATAACAATGAACCTCTTTCAACAATGAACAAACAAGAAAATAAAAAATCAGCATCGATCAAGCTCTTGAATTGGTTATAAACTTTCTTCCCTGAAAGTTTGAATTCTCTAGGCTTGAATTTATAGGAGCAGCAAGGAAATTTCGTGTAACAGTGAAAATACATTAGATATATACGGAGGTAGTGCTGCCATCTTTTGTAGGAGATCGGTTGCTTTAGATTATCCTTAAATAAAGAATTATTATTATGAAAGTATCATAAAATCCCAAGTAATGTTACTTGTTACTCAATCAGAGATAACACTGAAAGTAACACTCATCAAATTGGGTTAATTATGTTACAAAATTGAACAGAGAAACAAAATTTTTACCGTAAATACATAAAAATTCTGATAATAAAATTTCTCCACCATTTGAAGATAAAAATATCTTAAACTAAAGTAACACAAACTTTAATTTAATTAAAAAAGCATCATCTATTAACAAAACACTTTAGGAATGAATAAGATATCAAAGTATATATATATATATATATATATATATATTTATATATATTATATATATATTATATATATATATATATCTAATGTTATATCTTTCAATCATGACTAAACCACAAGTTAAAACACTGAACATTAAAAAAAAAAAAATTACAAGACAGAAAAAGTAAACTAGAAAGATTATAGCAGATGCAGAGAAGTGTAGTAACTGCGTGAAAAAAAAATATATAAGGACACACTGGATGGTAGGTTATTGTGTCAGCGTGCTGTTAAGGACGGAGGGGGATACTTTTATTCATATTTTTCTGTTGTATTTGAAGTTTACTATGCTAATTAAATTTAAGATCATGTTTCTTTGCAAACAAATACAGAATTTGCATTCTTGCAGCACACGATGCAACATATTGGCTTCCTCTAAAACTAGGTCAACTAGTTACTTATTTATAGAAGCATGTGGACCGTCTATACTGAATTATGATTCTTAACTACCTATAAAAGGCCTTCATGTCTTGGAATATAAACCATATAATTTCATTATTTTTTCTATATCCAAGACAGCCTACTTGATAACTAAGCATAGCGACATTCCATATTATTGAAAAAACGTTCAGTTTTTGCATAAATATGTGTGTGGGGGGGCATAAGCATATCAACTTCATACAGATTATTCTACAGAGCTTAAAGAGGTGAGTTCATGCAAGGGTGCATTAATATCTACGTCATGATGTTACAATTAAAAAAAAAAAGAACAAATATATCTATCTGTATCCACTACCAAGGTTTAGCAACAAGTTAATAACACACGTGAGGGCACTCTGACTTACTCGCTCGCCTGAGGAAATGTCATCCCTGTGAACGAGGGAGACAGGGTTTCTGTGTACATCTCACAGCCAGTGCCTTGAAGATAATCATTCTGCCAAGCTTGTGTATCGGGGGACTGAAATAGGTAGAATTGTTTTTTATCTCTCTTTTGTTTTTCTTTCTTTCTTTTTTTTTATTTCTTCAACATGTCTAATCCTTCTTCTCTTCTGGAAGGATTTAATAAAAGGTTTTTATCGTTGGAAAGGAGAAAAAGGGAAAAAGGTTCCTGAGACATCTTGTTCTGTGAAGGTTCAGCCTGTTTGGATATTGGATTCAGAAACTCGTGTGTATATATCTATATATATTGAGCAGCGTTTCTTTTCGGAATATTGCATTTCAGTAATGTATATAAGTAGGTGTATGACTTGTGCCAATAGAGACAAGTATAAAAAATATATATACAAACGCAGAGAAAAGATACCAAACAAATACAGAGTATGTGCAAATGAATTTTTGTCATAATATTGTAAATATGTAATGGTTCGATCTCTCTCCATATGTCTCTCTCTCTCTCTTTCTTTCTCTTTTTTGTATGTGTGTGTATGTGTTTGCATTTGTGTATTTTCGTCCGGTTATTCAGTATGCAATACATGATTTGTCTTCGGTTTTCATACGAATATATTTGCATATTTTGCATCATAAACATATGTACTTGTTTTTTTTTCTTCTTTTCTCTAACAAATAACACATTATAACACGATACAAAATATGGTAACATTATTAACTGAACTGTTGAGGTTACTGAAAACAAATGCGTTGTTTACTGTGTAGTATGTTAGTATGGGTATGGTCTACATTTTAACCCCCTTGAATACTTGCAGTTTTATTGCATGGTATCAACAAATTATCAACCAATCAATTATACTAGGAGAATTACAGTCACTTTCGGAAAGGTTGAACTGCAATTAAGAAACTAAATCACATAGAGTGTCTTTACACTTGCAGAAAAGACTTTACTGCCCATGTTTACTCTGAAAAAAAATGGACGAATATCAGCTTTACGTAACTTGAATCAGTAAGATTTATAAGCAGAGGCGCGTTATGGACATTAACATTTTTATGGAGGGAATATTAAATATGGCATATATATATTCCAAATATTCATCTGCAAACAATATGGACTCTAAACGAAGGTAATGAAGAAAGTATAAGATACCAACACATATATAAAAAAAAAGAAAATATTTAATAGTAGTTACTAATTAAAACCCTTGGAAAACTATATACAACATATTTACGAAAAAAGATCTTTATGTATGGTGCCATCAGATTCATGGCAATGTGGCAAGATACAATACAATGGAATGTGTATTTCTTTAACCTCTTGCAATTCAGTAAAGAATCCATGAAAGTTATTATGCTTTCGTTTATACTAATTCAATATGGTTTTCTTAACATAATGTAGTATGCCTCATTGCTACTTTTTTTTTCTATAGTGACATACTTTAAGTTATAATGACAACTTCGGATTAAGTAAGTTTAATAGTATGTTCGGTGACTGTACCACATCATAATGGTAATCATTTTGAGAACTGTAGAAGATACTGAAGGTTGAGATTTTATTTCTCATTTTCTGATATTTTAATAATAATAATAACACGATTTGTCATCTACAAAAAGAGTACATTTTCAAACTCTTCTGTAGATTAGGGTCATAAACCTATCAATGTTCTTGAAATGGTTAAACCGAACGGCCGTAGCTCAGTAGTAGGGCGTTGGCTTAGTATTCGGAAGATCCTGGGAACGATTCCAGAGGCCGGTCATCCTGACTGAGATTTTTCCAGGTTTTTTCTTCAGTCATACCAGGTCGACAGGATGGTACTCCTGGCCGACTACCTTCCAAAATCCTTTCACTCACTCACCCTATCACAGCCTGAGCCTGAGATGCTTAAAGACCATAAATAAATTCACATTGAAACGATTAACCAAAAACAATCCTATTTCTTTTTCAATAGTAAATTTTAAGCTAGGAAACACCAAACCGATGCAATACACCGGCCATTTCCGACTAGACGCTCCGAAATGTCACCGTTTGCTTTTATAGTTCTTAGTGGGAAGGCCTACCGAGCAGATCAAACCGACGTAACGCTGAGGCCCACACTGGGCGTCTACGCTCGGGTGCAACCCACTACATTACCCTCTTTCTTTTGCTCTTAGTGTTTCTTTCAGTTTTTTTCGTTGAGAGGGGAAACAGGCACCAACATCATAGAGCGGCCAGTTACAAATGGCTGCAGTACACTATCATCCAGTTAAAAACACGCCGTTCACTTAACAAAATACACAACTAATTTTAAAAAAGATGACTTATTCACATATCGGTTCTAGAAATATCTACAACAAAATGACTGTTATAAATGGGTTATAACTGTTATAAATAAAATATGTAGTTCAAAAAATCTACGAAAAAAAATCAAAACTTGCGGTGACAGGATTATGTCAGTTTGTTAATTGATCCTTAAGATGTCGCGTAAACTTAAAGGAATACTAGCGCAATATCAAATGATATAATTATATAAAACTTTTTTTTTTTTCACGAATATGGTACGAATGGGAATAAGTTGAAAATTGCACAGAAAAATTGGTTGCCAGTATAGCGAGAAGCTGAACTTCGGTCTACCGATTGCTGGTCAGGTGCAGGCGACAGGACCAAATTCTATGCACATACTATATATATCCTCTTGCCTCAGTCCAGCTTCTGTTCGATACCACCAGATTTGTGCTGATTGAGATCAAACCAGACTTGTTTCGAAACTTCCCAACAATTTAAAAAGTACCTTTTAAAATACGAAAACAACATGACAAACCATTCGTATGTGTTTGTTCCTGTTCAAATGTAATGATATATGTATTGAAACAGTCAAAAAGAACCCTACAATTAGAGTTAAAGAACATCCGATATATTTACAGAACACTAACCATTACACAGTTTTATCCCACATTATCCAAGATCAAAGACACATATAGAAACAACTGTTAATGAAGCATACTACATTATGTCTAAACCCCCCCCTTTTTAATTAAACACAAATATGGTTAATGTGAACATTATAAACATGACAACTTTTATGAATATTTTATTGCAACAAACACACAACTGCAAGAGGTTTATACTTACAGACACCCTTTACATGATGTATGTTGCAAGAGTTAAAATCCATATATGACTTATGTATGGAATGAAGAACTTTTCCAAATATGTTGTACATAGTTTTTCGTAAGGTTTTAGTTAGATATCATCATCATCTTCTTCTTCTTTCTTTATCTGTTTAAACGGCAACTTGTTTTATTCTTACTTGAGAATGTCCGAGCTTACAGATGACATTTCGGAATAAATATAACTAAATAATACTCCCTCGATATGAATGGAGACATGTAAGGTAACAATAACTATGGCGTAACCTTACGCAGTCTACAGTTTTGTTGATGCAGAAATTCAAAGGAGCAGGAACCTGAAATAGCAAATAGTAGTATATGTAGTAATTATGTGCAAGATTACTGCTTTGAAATTAATACATTTTCCGCTGAAGATAACTAGGGTTTGAGTACTATTAGTTTTTTTCACAAGACAGTTAAATTACTATGTAACAAATTTTCTTTCGATTACAGAAATTAAATCGTATCTTTCATGAAAAATTATATACAGTGCAAAAGAATAAAAAATAAGATTCTCTGTCAATGATTACTTTACAAGCGTGTCGCCCACGTTATATATATTGTTCATCTAATATATTTTCCTACGTAATACGGGTTAGGATAGCACAGCTGACTAAAAGTGTGTATTCCGGTCGGTAGTATATATTTACATGTGAAAGAAGGGACATTGATGAAAGAAATGTAATTGTATCTTCTCAGGGATGTAGGAATCAAAGGAAAATTGAAGGAAGTACAAAGAAGTAGAAGCGAACTTTCTACTGCAAGAAAAGGAGTACATAGGAAAGTCCATCAAGAATATTAAGACAACAACAACAGTAAATAATTACACTAAACCTTCAGTGCAGTATGCGTTGAAATCTTTACCCGAATGATCGATTCATTGTAATCAATAAACATCGAACGTCTTACGAAACAGAACTGAATTAAATGCATAACGATAACTGCAATGAAAGTTTACAGAAAAAAAATAATAGTTTTCATTACATTATATCACATTGACGCTATGACCCTTGTTTCTGGACATGGATATCAGAGTAGAGACATTGAGAAGCAGATGTAAGTTCAGAGATGAGAAAAATAAGAAAGCATGGCCACTGAAATATACGAAGAATATATGAATATAAAAAGTTCTTTACACAAGTGATGATGCTTATAAGAAATAAATATATTTGATGAAAGAACGTCGTGCATGCGAATTTATGTACGCGTTAATTATAAGGTATAAAACAAAAACGAAGTTGATATGTTGATGAGAATTACAGAGTCTCTTAAGATTAATATGAAGAAACGATCTGCAACAAAAGATGGCAGCACTATCTCCGTATATGTCTAATATATTTTTATCGTTGCTCGAAATTTCGATGCTGCTCCTACAAATTCAAGCCTAGAGAGTTCTAACTTTCAGGGAAGAAAGTTCATAGCCAATTCAAGAGTTCGATCAAAGCCGAATTTTTATTTTAGTTTTTCTTCATTGTTGAAATCGCTTGATTGTTGTTGTGAATATCAAAACGAACGAAAACGAAAATTAAAAATCGGCACCGATTGAACTCTTGAAATCGTTATGAACTTTCCTCTCTGAAAGTTTGAACTCTCTAGGCTTAAATTTATAAGAGCAGCATTGTAATTTCGTGCAAGGATAAAAATACATTTAGACACATACGCAGGTAGTGCTGCCATCTTTTGTTGCAGATCGTTGCTTTACATTAACCTTAAAAATTTTAAAGTTACTAATTAATTAACTTGTTCCATATGAAGACACACTATAATAATTATGTTCATACATAAAAACGCGATTTGTAAGAAAGCCAACGATATGTCGTGGAACTTGTACCATGTGACTTAAATAGACATAAGATTCATATCGTTGCACATTGTAATATATGGAGTACGGCCACATATTGATCTCTACTTTAATGGTTATTCACTACCGTTAAAAGTCACAAACTCTTCGAAGTACTACTTGAAACAGAAGTTCTTATTTGTAACATAAATGCAGGTGGATCTAAACAATTTCAACAAATGCTAGTGACGAAATTCAGATTATTCTTTCAAGTTCATATTATTATATATAGTTTCAAATAAGCATCATCAAAAAGAGAAGGGAAATGCTTTTAATGCCCTTGTTGTGAACATAACCATACTTACTCAGTGGCCTGGGCAAAAGGCATACCCACAAAACTTGGGCTCAATGTCTCTGTGTACATCTCCATGCCTGTGCCACGCAAATAGTCATTCTGCCACGCCTGCATATAGGGGGACTGTACAGAAAGATAAATCAATACACACAACACAAAAAGTATGTAGAATCAAAGGGTACAATTGTAGAATTGTTTCCCGTACAGCCACAAGATCAGCTTCCTATATTGATCGTTATTATTTGTACAAAAGAAAAACAATTATTAAATAGTATACGATATTTGACATTATATCACATGATCTTTTGAATTAAAGTCGCCATCAACAGATTATTATCAGAGTTAGCTACAATTGCGAAACAAAAGGTTAGCTACAATCGCGAAACATATAAAGATAAGTGGAAAATTAAGAGATTTCAAGCCCGGAAAAAATACATTCTTAATCTGTTATTAAGTCTACTGTAGGGTTTCGGAGAAAGTAAAGTCTGAAATACATTGGTTAAGCAACCGCTCCTTTCAAAAACTTTCAAACTATTCCCAGTTATAAAGTTCCTAACGAAGGAAACCACGGGGACTTCAATGTTGTAGAAAATTATGAAATCATTAACGTTTCAAATCAAGAATCTGTGTTTTATTGATAATATACTATGTCTGTGTAATTAAGTTATATAGGTTTTTATTTATCATTTTTTGTGATTTTTTTAAATATAAAATATCTAAAAATGGAAACCAAATAATGTTCATATTACTTTATATCCATATCCAGTGCAGGATTTCAGTCATGATATAGCACGATTCTGTCAATGTGAATATCACTGACTGATAGGTAATGCAAGATGATGTAATATAGTACTTTGATTCGTTTAAGGGCTTAAACAAGCCTCAAACGAGATTCGATGTTTTTGTATCGATCTAACACGTTCTTTAATCCTCGTTTTCAAATTCCTTTTGTGTCACATAGACTTAAATTTGATCACATTCACAGGTGGTTTCGTAAATTTCCGAAGAATCTAATTGGTCGAAAAAAAAATAGCATTCAAAATCGATAAATAATTTATCAACAACATAGATAACACCATTGCACGAACGAGCTGTCTACAATATAATTACTTCCGTAAACAAATTCATCTGTTTATTATGACTTTTAATTCTTGCTCAAGTTTCGGCTTGACTCGTAATCCATCGACTGGAGAAGGAAGCATAGAAGAAGGAGGAGGAGGAGGGAAGGAGGCTCTACGTAAAAGGATGAAAGATAGAAAAGTTGAAGGAAGAACTACCTGACTGACCTAGTGTGTGTTCTCCATTTTGTAGGATAAACAAATGACTTATGTCCTGCCATAATTATGGTTTATAAAGGCAATACTTAATTGAAAATAAACACGTATGACGTAGGTAATTGATGTGAATTAGTTTTACAATAAAGAGGTGTTGGTAAACATCTATTTTTATTTGGTAATATTTTACTTTTTAATTTATAATGTTATATGTGAATGCCATAATGTGACTGAATGTAAAATAGAAAGTCTTTTATTTTTTTTTTTTTAAAGAAATGTCTTCCAACATATATTCAACTTTCTCTTTTAACATTTCTCAACTTTTACAATGTTTTCAACTAATATACAGATTCATTCACATTATGACATTCATATATAACATTATAAATTAACAAATAATAGGATACCAAATAAAAATAGACGTTTACAAACACTACTTTATTACACAACTACTTCACGTCAATTACCTACGTCATACGTGTTTTTTCACATTGAGTATTGCCGTTATAAACCATTATTATGGCAAAACTGTTCACTTTATTTTTTATCCTACAAAATGGAAGGAACACACTAGGTCAGTCAGGTATTTCTTTCTCCAATTGTTCTATCTTCTGTCGATTCTCCTTTTACGTAGAGCCCCAGTAGATGGATTACGAGTCAAGCCGAAACGTTGAGCAAAACATTTTTTTTGTCAAAACTAACAGAGGAATTATTCACATAAATATTGACTTACCAACAGTTTTCGGAGGGCACAAAGTTGGAATATTTTTATATAGGATGAACATACGTTTCGAAATTTACATGATTTTGGGATAAATGGGTAATTTGATGTACTGAGCATTGTTTTGTATCGGTGGGTTTCATTACTTGATGGATTCATTAAGTTTGAAAAGCTAATGGTTTAAAAAGTTGAATATATTTTCTACGACATTGAAGACTCGGGGTTTTTTAAACTTAACTAATTTTATAATTAACGACCTCCTAGAACAGAATGTCATTCATATGTTATTCATAGGTTACTAAGACAACACACGAAATTGAGCTCATGTAAGATCAAAAGACTACACACTCTCGCACCTACATTTTATATATAATCTTATGTTTGGTACTAATAACAAAGTATGTTATTGTTTTGTTAGTATCTTTACACACTCTTTTTATCTAAATTATTTATACAACAATGAAATTTAATTTTTGAAAGTAATCGAGGAAATACAGGATATTAACATAAGCAACAGAAATGAAATAATTATTCTACGTAGAACATGAATAAACCCTAAATTTTCTCGTAGATTCTTGACTCACTTTGGATACATTCACCACGATGAGATTTTTAAAGATGTTTCTATGTACAACCTACTTCTGACAACTCTTTATCATTTTTAAATCATGTTAATCATTTTTAACCTAGGAAAACTGACAGTACTTTTTATTCTCCCAAAGTGCTTTTTGAACGACTCTGTTTTAGATGATAAATAAACGAAAGAAATAGTTTTTTTAGAAAGTATCGTATGAAAAATTTAAAGTACAAACTGAGTCGTTTTGGAAATAAAAAAAGACTTAAATACATTATTTGTAGGTGACAAGGGTAACTTAGTTGAACTGAAGATGGTTTTATAGAAGCGTTGAAATAAATATTGAAAGGATTTTTCAGTAAGAATCTTTTGAGAAAAATTACATAGATAACAAAGGATCTATGTATATTTTCGAATATACATATATGTAGGTATATACTCGTAAAAAGTATTGAAATATAATCTTAAGAATATAAAAAACATGGCTGCTACATATACAATTCAGAAAAGAGAAAAAAGCGCCAGAAAAATGTAAAATAATGTATGAAATGAACTGCTACGATAAAATGACATTTAGAAAAAATACATAGATGTTGATTCCATGTATATCTCACATGTGACTGATATTGTACTACGTGAATCTAAATAATGTCCTTGTTCTTGAGATATTGTTTTGTATTCTTCAACATGTTGTAATAATAATAAAATTATAATTTGATTGTAAAAATGTGGAAACAACATGCATACATAAATTTTGATGTGTACAACTGACTATTTTAATACATAAAGTGATTTTTTTTTTAATTTTCGGACACAATCTCAATTATATATTTTTCTCAAATTCATTCTTTTCAATATATTTTTTTAAAAATATTTACACACGCTCTATTAGTGTAGTCACTTAAAACTTCCAAATTCCAACAATTTGACTATATTACCATTTCTAGTACATAGATACATACCGTTTTAAAGGAACGCATGGCGAACAAGTTAGCCATCATAGTAGAAAAACCAGGAGCCAGGCAACTTTGAGCGATAAATCCCAGTTTGAGCTCAGCAAGGCAAATCACGTCGTCACCCTGCTTCCAGTCCCAAGATGGGATGTTTAAGAGGTAGGCCTAGGAACACAAAATAGGTTCCAATGCAGAATTAAGCAATAAAAGTATTTTATAGCAGTTATACGGAATGAAAACTTCAATTGAATTTAAGTAGATATTATATTCGTGTTATCTACTTCACTAGTGATGGAAACAACACTTCATCGTACATATTGTATTTTTCAATTCATGACTGGAATACGTTTAAAAGAGTTTGTGCAGATGTTTACAGAACAAAAAACCCTAGTCATTTTAAAAATTCTTAAGGCGGAGAAGAAACTATTTAAGCGCAGTAAGAGTTGTTATATAATCTATAATGGATGTTGTTTTATCATCAAATACCACTATGTTACTCTTCTGTCTTGAGTAACGCTTTCTGTAGTAAGTGTTCATTCAAGGTTACTTGTCATATATTACGCCACGGATATTTAGATTTAATTAAAGAACCAATCAGAAACGCTGAAACTAAGAAAGGAAGAAAGTGTACTGGACATCTTCTACATGTTTACTAAAATACCCAAAATTTTCTCCATAAAAGTTTTGAAAGAAATATATCAAAGCAGTACTTCTTCTTAATGAATTTAATTAAACTGAATTTGATCTATTGCCTTTTGGTAACTTTGGTAACTTCAATTTTGAATGACTTGGCAATACTTTTAATGGCCAACTCTGCCACTTTGTCTTACCTAACACAAGATATAGAAATATCTATTGAATATCAATGTATTTCTTAGGCCCTAAGGATGAGTTCAGGTAGGATTTGGATGAAAAAAATAAAAGCAAAAGTAAAAAACTTACACTGATTTTAATATACTAGAATTACTGGATTTAATTACAATGTAAAAAGTGAAACTTTGACTTATTTTCTAAAAATTGAACACGAGAATTTCAGAAGCTCAATGGATCGAAAGGCAAAGCTCTACACAACTGGCCTAAGCCAAGGTTGCCTAAATGTCGTAAAAAATTTCAGTACACATACAGCAGAATAATTGTACCCTTTTTCGGATAAGTGACTTGCTTTGAATGGTATAATCCAATAAATTAACTATACGGTCAAAGAACAGCAATAACGCTGTAAATTTGGACTAAATTTCCATCTCGTAGTGTAGTTGGAAACACTAAATTACAATCATGAGTTAGATATCTTGTATGTATGATTTATTCATAACTCGGTAACATGCTTGACTCATGCATACCAAAAATATGGTGATAGATCTCGGCAAGAGGTTAACATATGATGCGTACAGTACATGCTTAGCATATGCTATCTCCAATTCAAATACCCTAGTTTCTGATATAACTCTATGAATCACTCTGGATCACGTGTACAGCATATATACTTCAATATAATCTTTGAACTGTGAACCATAATATGACATAATAATTTCTCCTCACTATTGCCGTCACTATTGTAAACAAACATCTACGTCAGCAATCAAATGTAGGGGAAATTGAAAGCTTTACGAGTTCCAGGCATCATTCCGTTCGAAAACAAACCCAAATAACCTGACAAGAGTACGGTACAATTGTCTAGTTACTCATCTCTGTTCATTAAGACGTCTTGAATTCCACCAGCTCTTCGGTGACCAAGGAAGTGGCCACTTGTCCTGGCAGGCAAGTTGTTAGGAAAACCATCATTCAGTGGTCTCCATTCAACTGACTGTCTTGCTGATAAGTGAGTGTAAGGATATAGAGACATCACTTTTTATCTAGAATATAGATATTCAATATTTTAATCTGATCGCACCTAAATCTCAGAGCCTACTTTTATTCCAATCTG
Source organism: Lepisma saccharinum (assembly GCA_022664845.1). NCBI lineage: Eukaryota > Metazoa > Arthropoda > Insecta > Zygentoma > Lepismatidae > Lepisma > Lepisma saccharinum. The sequence goes on from JAGDQP010000401.1 coordinate 100,295, forward strand.
TACAACAAACTTTGATCATCAAGCTACCTATAACCTCATTTAACCTCCTAAGTTGTAAGAGGCTAAGATTTAGTAGCTGTTATCAGATAATATTAGGCGGATGGATTGTGGGATATGGAACAAAATGTATCTCTTGATTCCAACTACACTTGTACCCACGCAGAAGGGGCTGTTTATTGAATGCGTTTTAAAGAATATTGCCTAACGTTCTGAAACTTTAATAAACGTTGCAATTTTAATATTATGACGTTTAACATACATTTATTTGACTTTATTTTTGTTCTCGTTTAAAAGTTATAATGTGAACATTTAATTAAAACTTATATAAGAATCTATCGTCATTTGGCTTAACTTAACAATTTCTCTAGACAGCTGGAACAAGAAAAAGGTAACTATAAAAAGTTCATTACTCACACGAGAAAATATTTTACTTTCTCATCTCAGAAAACAAAAAAATAAACAGATACCATACCTTGTTATGATACTGCATGAGCTGAATGATTACTCTAATATCATCTGAATAGTTCTTGATGGAGATCACACGCATGATGTTGGCAGCATCTTCTGCATCAGGATCTTGGCAGTACTTGTTAGCCAACACCAGACATGCATCTGCTTCATGAACCTAAGGAAATAATTTTCATTTTAGCAACATTTTATATGGAATTCTCTACTAGGACTTCATTTCTTTACCAAACTCATGTGACATTTTTTCAATGAGTAAATACATTAAAAAAAATCAGAAAATATATTTGTCAATTACGTGAAAGAATTTACAGCAAATATAACCAAGAGAAAGTTTTGTTAATTTGAGGCAATAGAACATTATTTACATGCAACTAAATTGACAATATGAAGGTGTCATATTCTCAAATTACTGAACTGGGGTATGGAAGCAGTAGATATGATAAAATGATAAATTCTCACGCAGAAGAAGCTGAATTCGCAGAAATTCATATATGAAGCAATGCAGTGAAATCCGATTGAGAAGTAAGTTATAGCGAAATAAAGAAGAAAAAAAAATAGACTTAGATAAAATAGTTGAAGTAGATTAAATTAAGATGTGTTATAGTAAAGCTAGTACGTTGGAATGATTAGCAATAAAAATGACAAAAAAAATAAGTCTTAATAACTAGAGGGAGGGCAGAAACAATCATTGAAAAAATAGAAAACCTCAGGCAAGAACTTTCGGAAATGTTAAGTCTTGAAACATGCAGAATGTTGATATTATTGTAAAAAAAAAAGTAACATCAAGAAAAATCGCAATTAGGAAATAAAATTCAATTAGCATCTTAAAAGCCATATTTGTAGACACCTAAATACGTTCAATGAGAGATTCTGTAGTGACTGCAATAGGCTTGATTGGCAATTTTAAAGTGATATAAACAACATGCTCTAGGAAGATATAAGCAAGCTGTTACAATCATGGGTACAGCAATCAATATTAAATGGAAGAAAGTAGTTATGTTACTAAGATACTTCCCAATTCTTAAAAATATTTGGAACTTCCTTATTCATACGTTTTCACTGCCTTTTTTATCTTGTGTTCCTTCCTTTTTTACTTCTCATAAGAAATAATAATTTATTTTGAGTTGACCACGGTCTCAATTCCAAGACTCTTTCTTGGAAACTCAACCCATCCTACAATGCTTAAATCTGAGTTTGTTAACAGATGCTATTAATCTTAATCAAATAGAAAAAAAGCATTTCGTTTCTCAATAATTTTAGCAGCTTCTTTTAAAAGTTTTTTAATAATTGTCTTTGAATTGTTCTGTATGTTGTTTTGAACAATAGTATTTCAACTACTGGATCCGAGTTTTAACAAATAAGATCAATCAATCCATGTGTGGCATTGTCTTCTATTAAGTGGATATGACGTTTCCATACAAAAGATGGAACCTACAGTTTTAAATAGTCTCTGAACTACTTATATCACAGCAGGGATCGAACCTCTGACCTCCTGGATACCAATTACTCATCTACGCGTATCAATCAATGTTCTATGAATTATATTTTTTTTTAACAGAAAAGATATAAAAGTACTATTACATATTGTAAAGAAATACACTTTCAATTTTTCTTAGCTTGCAGTAAGGACTGGTAATTTGGTAATTTCATCCCGTCCCATCCCTCGATATTATTTGCAATTTGTTTTTTATGATACTTTCTGAGTATTGAAAATATGTCAATTAAAAAAAAGTTTTGTATCAAAAATCAAATTATCTACGTAGAACCTATGGATAGATATGTCTTTTATCTAATGAAAATTTGAAATATTTTCCATATATTTTGAGACTGATATAATATTTACTCTGAAAATAAGTAATTAGTATTCAAAAATCAAAACCAATAGAATTAATACAGATATATATGGGTAACAAACTGCGTTACATTATCAAACCAAGAAATGAATCACCAATACTTACTAATTCTTAAATGAAACCAATAAATGTATATTCTTTTTGTAAAAAAAAAAAGTTGAAATGTTGCAAGAATATTAATAATTTAACTATTTAAATTGTCCTTCTAGGACAAAATATTATAAAACTATTCAACTGATAATACTTGAAATAAATGGAACGCAGCATGCAGAAAACATGAACACAAACAGAGCAGAGTCGCAGACATAGCAATGCAAAAGATGAAAAAAGGAAACACTTACCACACAACAGAGATAGCAACCTACGAAGGAAGAACGGTAACCTTGCCTTTATCAATATTCACAGTAAGAGATTTTTCAAAAGCAAGACAAGAATGGTGGAGCATTGTCTCGTAGTGATTAGAAATATATTTCGTCATATATGTAGAGAGAGAGACAGATATCATACATTATAGATTCTTAAAGCATGAAACTTTCGGAGGTTTTCTCCATTTGCGAAAACAATTGACTGTGCGAAACTAGTCTGTAGTAAAGTGTTGTGCATATGTGCACAGTGAAGTATATTTCGGTTTATGTATATATATATATAAATACGCAAATGCTGGAAATTCAACTTTCGAGAGACTATTGAATGAGCTAAAGAAGTAAACAAACAGGATACTGCCCGTCATTATCCAACCTACTCTGTTTCTTCTCTCTCTCTTAGCTAGTATTAGGACTGATACCTGTTTGATATTAACAAAACGAAATAAAGCATAGTATGGGAAACGAATATGTATATTTTTCTTTTCATTACAACTGATTATATCTATTGGGTTAAGAGAATGATTTTAGGTTTTATTTGTACTTGATTGCAAAATAAAAATATATGTCTTTATACAAGGCGAAACTCCAATGGCGTCATATAACTGAAATTTAGGCTTAGGCCACACATTTTGTAATATTTTCAGAACATTTTAAGCTTAACTGTAGTGGTAAGCATACTTCTTTCGTCATTTTTTTTTTATATTGAAATCAAGAATCAGAACAAATTTTGTTCGTTTTGGCTTTTAAAAATGGTTCCTTAGTATGTTAGCATATGTGTATCGCTACAAATGTTTGGAGGAACAGAAATAATGATATATGTGAATCGTTATACACGAAAAGTTCGGACGAATATCACCGACAGACAGATAAAATCTTACATGTGACGAATGTTCGATAACATTAATACCGTATTCTAACAAAACATTGTTTTTTTACGTGATACTTCACACTTTTCTGTTCAGTTTAACAGTATAAACTTTTCACTAAATTAGGCAGCCGATCTCTTTCTACGAGCTGTCAAATGCTGCAAAAATAAGCAACATGATGGTAGTTCATTCAGGTATTCCAAACACCTTAACATCCATTCAAGAATCCTCCAGCTGTCATTCTTTCTCCACCTTATTTACAAGTTAACTTATCCACACCACACGATCATGTTGAATTTTCCAGCACACATATGTAATAACTGTGTAAGCAAGTGTTACAATATCAGCAAATAACATGTCCAACTTCATATATATTCATCTTGCAAGATTCTGGATAGCTTTCAATTCCCTTTCTCTTTACGTATCACTTTCCAGAGATCCAAAGAGGATAAGAGGAACGAATGCTTTCAAAAATAATTGATTATAGATATCAGTATATGAAATATACGAAGAAAACTAAGATAAAGAAGAATATATACAGTAAGAAACTTTGGAAAAGAAACATATGTGAGATGTTTTAAAATAATTCGCAAAGAATTGATCTTTGGTTGTTGACGGTGACGAACGAAACAAAAAGTATGAATCAAAAATACTTTATATAAAGAATTATTAAGTGTTTTAGTGAAATATCGAAAATATGTATCATCAAAATCTTTGTATGAAATTAAGTTACAAAATATACAGTGTTTCTCGTAGAGAAATGATTTTTGCTAATACATTTCGTATTTCAGTGCTTGGTAGTTCAAAGATTTGCTTCTTTACAACACATAATGAAATTTTTAATCATAAATGTTAGTAACTTATCTTAAACTAATTTTGCAAATGCTTGTTTGGCATGTTATTTTATTTTACTTTTATATTTCGCTGATATTGTCAATCTTATGGTTGATTTTAAACTTTCACTATAAATTTTAACGATATTTAATAGCTGTTTTGTTATTTAAAGTTGTTTCCTAAATGTCTTATTATTTAGAATTAATTGCGTGTATTGTAATATGTACTGTTTTGGACTTTTGAATTTTTATTTATGGCTTCTAGGTATCTAAGGCTCAGGCCGGATGTACTGTTTTGGGTACCGTATCTTCAATAGAAATATTTGATCTCCACACTTGGTCATCTCTACGTGATTTAAGTTGTCAGAATTACCTACATTTACTAAACCTATCATCCAACTTTGCGAAATGGAATTCAAAAAACAAAAACTAAAAAAAAATCTCTGGTTAAAATTCTGCCGCACTATTTGTTTGTTAAGAAGGAGAAAAACCTGAGGCTTAACTGTCGAAACTGTTCATTGCATTCTCTACTTCTTTTAAAGATGTTAGTGTACAATAAGCGTAGCTTGCAACTTAGGCGATCTACTTTCACGACAAACTTCTAATGGAACAATATGAATTCTACAAGTATACCAAGTTTTACGTAGAGTTGCTCATATTCACTTATCAAAACTATAAAACTATAATTAAAGATTACATTGTGCTTAAAAGTTAAATTTCAAGATATTTATTGTAATAAGTGAGCCGTAATATAATGAATGACTACGTTTGATTTATATACTGAATGAACATGATCTTAAATATTATATTTTTTTTTTCATTTTATTGGTTTACTTTCCATATTATAGTTCTAAATTTAAATTTAAAATTATCTTCATAATCTCAGAACCATCAACATTTCAATCGTGATATATCATCATCATCAGAAATTTCGTTAATCATATCTAATTAATTTATTATTATTATTATTATTTAGAAAACTTCACACTTGCGTGGGAGACTTTGATAAAAATTTACATACTAACAAGGTGCTGAGAAAGATTAGATATAGAATTATCAATTATAATAGCTTCAATAATAAATGAGTTAATGTAGCTAATTATAATAACTTCATCTGGACTGATTCGGAACCAATATAGGTTTCACTTTCAAGAGCACAAAGGTCATACTTTGTTTATAAAAGAAAGCAAAATGTCAAGAAAAAAGAAACAATGAAGCAGATAGGAAGAGAAATATATAAATAAATATGCACTCTTCTCAATAACTACTGCATAATTACAGCATATTTATTTTAACTGCAGAATTACTACTGCAAAATTAACAGAGGAATTGTTCATTATGCCCCTAAAAATATTTAGCAAAGTTATTTATAGGATATATTTTTTGGATAACAAGCAATCCTCGGCTGTATACGAAGTCACTTGTAATTGTAAGAAAATTTACATCGGTATTACTAACCTCAGCTTATCCAGTATAATCGGCAAACATGAAAGGGGAGCTAGCTCCGAAAATCCTATTTCTGGCCTTTTCAAATATTAACTTAGTGAAAAGCGTAAGATATAAGCTGAACGCGCTTTAAATAAACCAAAATACATGTAGGTCGCTCAGTTATGGAAGCTTGTTATCTCCTATCGAAAAAAAAAAAAAAACAGATTTCAAGACTGACCGAGGGAATTTGCATAAATTTTGATCTCCTTTCATTGAATCTTTGCTCATTAAAAATTTATTTATTTATATATATAAAATAAACATGAACTGTACATACGTAATTGAAATTAAATTAATTTATTATCCTTTCAGTACATATATTTTTCTAAATTTGAATTTTTGAATTTTATTTAGGGCATTTAGGATTCTAAGGCTCAGGCAAGGATAGGGTAGGCGAAAGGATGTGGGAAGGTGTCGGTTAGGGCCTAAGTTGAAGGTACCATCTCGGCATTTTCTGGTGTGATTGAGGGGAAAACCTCAGTCTGAATGGTCGGCCGCTGGGATTGAACTCACGACCTTCTGAATGCTGAGCCAACGTTGTACCATTGAGCCACGGCCGCTCGGTATATATTACTCTGAGTTTTTATAACACTTCAACTTACTATTAATTATTAACATACACTTTTTGCAGACGTATAGATCCGTAATAATGACATTCTCCTTCTAATTTAGTGTTCTTACCGTGTTATAACTCCCTTTTACCCTAATGATATAATATATTAGACCAGCGCGTCTAGCAACAACGCAGAAAAAACTTCAAATGTCAATGAATTAATATTTAGTGACCAAAGTGCATATTTATTCATATATTTCTCTTCCTATCTGTATTATTGTTTCTTTTTCTTAACATTTAACCTTATTTCATGAACAAGCTATGAGCTTTGTACTCTTGAAAGTGGTACCTCTATTGATACCAAAACAGTCGTGATGAAGTGATTATATACTAATATATTTTCCAATATTACGTAAGTACGTTAATTATTATTATTTGCCTTTAAAGGAAAGCATAATTTAATCTACTGATTTCTTTAGTTGGAGTAAAAAAAAAAAAAAAATCGCGTTTCTGTACTGATATAACTACACTTAAAAAAATGTTTTAATTTACGACAATCCACGTGAATCTCTATAAATTTCATCACACTATTACAGCGGCTTGTGTATTGATATACGTATATCCATTTGCTTAACTATTTTTTTCAGTAACAACTGTAACTTCCTTACATTATCTGAATTGCAAATCGGACATTTAATTAACTTTTTTCGTGCTAGATACATATACAATAGTGAAGCTCACATTATCCTATGGATGAGTATTTTATGTAATGTGTGTTTATCTACTGTTTTCATTACCGAAGGATACTATTATGGAAAATAATGAGAAAAGTATCGTTAGATGCTCGATTTAAAAATTAACTACATTTAATCTTATTTTGAGGGATGACACATTTAATTTTAAAATACGAGGTAATATTCAGGTATCATTCATGAAATTACTGTTTTGTTAACTATGAAACTATGTATTTAAGTATATCTTTGAGCGATTAACTGTTTTATCTGATACAATATATATTTACACGCTATGTTTAATTCATTGTTTTCAAGAATTCTTATTAAATAATTAAAAAAAAAAAGAGAATGCCTTTCTAGATTCTGTATGAAAACAACCAATAAATATTTCACTCGATCTAACTGAACTATCACAGGTGAATACAAGCTCCAAAGGGTAAAACTTACCCTACCTTACCGTATGTGTGAGTCAGTAGGCGATTAAATCAGAACTGAGATCCTTTGCTTTATAACCATCCACAGACCCTTCATAATATCAGTTTTTATATAGTGTAAGTTTTATCCTTTGGACCTTGTATTCACATGAGGTAGCTCTCCTGAATCGAGTGAGATATTGTATTGTTTCATTTTACATGCCCAGGTAGGGTTGCCCCTCTCCTCCTTTTTTTTTTTTCATTTTAGAAGATGTTGAAAAGTGTTCTTCACTAAATCACTTTATATTTTTTAAAAGAATTAAAGTAAAAATATTTTAAAGCGGTTTACTTTACTTTGCTTAAGTGGCAAAAAAATTCATTTTTGGCAAAAAAATCCATGCTTTAGTTAGCGAAATTCATTTTGCGTGTGTATATATAAGTTAACTTTCATAATAAATAACACTAAATGATATCAACCAACACATCTGCACAGATACTCTCATTCGCACACATCCCCGCACACGTACACAACGCACTAAAAAATACAGTGAATCAGTTGTTTGAATCTGGTGTTTTCTCAAAACGTGTTAAAAGCTAAGCACAGTCAAGAAAAGAGGAAAGAAGTAGCCACAGCTACGTTTTCACAATTGAAAAAATAACAACATATCCACAGGACACACAGCTCCGCCAGACTTGGATTTTTCTCACCTTAACCCTTTGTAGATCAATGGGGTTCATTATTGAGCCTTGGAAGAATTCAACTGTTGTAAAATGCCTTTTGAACAGACCTTCCAGTTCAAGGTCGGGAGGCTTTCTGCTTGGCCAGGACAAAATGGTAGCAGAGAAGGTGAACGATGAAAAAATGAGAAAAAATTAAATTAATATGCGCTACAGTTAGAAAAAAAATCAAGATAAACAACCCAAAAAAATCAGGCAAAAAGACATCCAAGGTGATTTTTGTTTTAAAAAAATTACTATCCCATGCAATTTCTGTGTGCTTTAAATTGAAACTGTAACATTGAAACAACATGACACCATTTTAAAAGAAACATGTTTATATTCGTATATTTAAGCACAAGAGTTGAAGTTATATTATTTAGACCCACAGTTTATAGTTTACTACTCAGACCTGAAAAGCAACTTATGATGTGATTAATATTGGCAATTACGTAATTAAAAATGATGAAGCGAAAAAGCTACATTCTTAAATATTTTTACATTACAAGAAAATATTGTTTCTCGAAGATAATGCTGTATGTAATGTATGTTAATGCACGTAGAAATATGCCACAAAAGGATATGTACTAAGTTATAATCCATCTTTTTTTTTTCCTAATTCTTTTGTGTTCTTTCTGTTATCACAAACATAGGCTATAAAGGTTACTACTGTAGGGATTAACGGAGAATAACTTATCAAACTGAAAATCAAGAATAAACAAGCAAATAAACCCAATGACAATTTGCATATTAAACTTAATACTAGTCATAGTAAATAAAACAACAGGCTTCTGGTGCCTTCTTATATTTTTCAACTAATAGCAGTTTTACGTGTATTTTCTCTAATAAATAAGTACTAATATTCCTAATAACTTCTTTCGCTTTCAATTGTTAAAGTTCTCTCAATTGTAACTGATGCTGGGAAAGTAGTCGGCCAGAGGCTAATTTGTAAGTAAAATGCCGGCATTTGCCCAGTATGAGTAAGAAAAAACCTGGTAAAACCTTAGTCAGAATGGACGGTTGTTCAAATCGTTTCCAGGATCTTCCGACTGCTAAGTCAATTCTCTGCTAACTGAATTACAGCCGCTCAGTTTAAAGTTCTCTCAGAAATCTTTCATTTCGTTAGAGAATCCAGATCCCGTTGTCCAATGATTACGATCGTTGACTTTGTGTAGACACGGGAAACGCGGCGCGGGTTCGAATCTCGCTCACACCGGCCATCCTGAGAAATGTTTTCCAGAATTTTCCTCAGTTCTCTCAAGGGAATGCGGGGAGGTACGTTCAACGGACACTCTGGCCACTACCTTCCACATTCCTATCCCTAGATCAGTGTTCGTATTTTTTATTTCCAGTAAAGCTGATTTCATTCCTTTATTCTTATTTGACAACGATCAGGCGAAAAAAAATAACAATCAGATCACATAAAGTCTAGGGAAATTAAAACTATTTCATTATTAGGGGAAAATTCATAAGATGGAAATAAAAGTCGCAAATGTATCTGAAGTACGTATTATATATCGCTAAATAAATGATAAATTAATTCAGTACTACTATTGTAAACTATAATAAGAATTTGTTTTCTAACATAACGACTGTTATGAAAGAATACTTCATTCTTAAATTATGAGTTCCTCTCTTTACATAAAATTTTACTCCAATCTTAAAAATTACAGATTGAAACTTGGTCGTGTTTACTGTAAGTTTCCGAGATATTAACAGTTCACTTCTTTGAAAAAGTTGGTTATCGATAAAACGTTATTCTCCATTGTAGGAACCTTTAAGAAATAACAGTTTTTAAATATGTTAAAAATTCTGGAAATTTAACTCTAGGGTTAACCGAATAAAAGTACATAATTTATTAACTTATTTAAAATTATTTTCAAAATTAATTAAGTTAAAGCTATACAAAAGCTAAAAAGAATTACTTAATATAATTCTATGTATTAATGTAAATTTTTTCAATAATTATAATGTAATGTCACTGGATAACAATGTTACAGTTTACAATTTAGACACAGAAACTTCTATTATAATGGAGATGTCCAAAGAAAAATTTGTGGCTGGTTATGGGGTCACTTCAAGAGATTACCTTTACTCTTTCTAGATCTACAGCATTCATCATTGTTCCCTGAAAAAATTCCACTGTGGTGTAGTGTCGCTTCAGCAACCCTTCCAATTCAAGATCTGGCTCTTTCCTGAAATACAAGTTAGATTTAGTTCAAAAGGGGTGCGGGACTCTAAGAGAGGGGTTAGTATACATCTTTTCCCCCCACCATTCATCTGTTGTACTCTTTGTTTCAAGTTCATCGTCAAAAACACATCATATGAGGAAAGTGAAAACACAGAGAGAGAAAAAAATTCCTTCATTCAAACATTGTTGCCAGTTTGTATTCATTCACTGTTTTCTATTCAGCTATCACAGCATGCTGATAATGGTCCATGATGAGAAAATGAAAGCTACAAAAAAAAGTAATAACATATAAGTATTTGACATAAGACTACTTAAGCATAATAACAGCTACAGTGGGAACAGGGAAGTTTTGCGTACGTTTTTTGTATATTTTTGTTTTGGTAAAATGAAAATATAAAAAAAGTAAAGTGCCTTTTGGTTTTTCCACATATTTAAAACATATCTGACTACATTCAACAAAGAAAATTTGTTTTTCCACATTTAGGAAATATCTTCACTAAAAGTTTCATCTTTCCTTTTAATTAATTAAAATATTTTGGATTTTTAGTGTGATAGTAATGTTGCATGGAATCTGCTACAGTTATCTGCAAGAGTAATCGAACAAAATTTCTAATTGATGTAGCACTTTTGAACTTCGAAATCTTATTACAATCTCCGTAATATATTTGGAGTATTTCAGAGAATAATAACTCGTCTTTAATGCATCCAAAATAACGTAGTCATAATTTAATTTCGAAATAAACCCGTAATAAACATTGAAAACATTATATACTCTCACACTAACTCTTAATACATCTTCCTGTATAATTAAAAAAAAAACTATAGTATTTCCTGAAGCGTTCACAATATGCTTCCATTTCACCGATATTTTCTCTGGGATGTTCGTCGGGATAACTTTCAGATCCGACAATCGTTCCGTTGATTTCTTGGGAGTAGTCTTACCTAGCCATGTTGAAATTCAAACGAGAAACATAAAAATAAATAAAAATAAGAAGCGCAACACTTCCCTGTTTTCTGTATATTCTGGTTAAAAAAAATAAAAGAACTGTATCAAAATACTTAAAACGCAATTGTTTCTCCCTTAGCAATAAATTGTCGGAGAGCGTCATGCGGTGAAATTTGTCTCTAGCTAATTTATTGCAAAGACGGGTTATTTTAAGTTTTATTAAAGCTGGAGAATTTCGACTGGAAAGTACATGTGCAAAGAGTACATGCGAGCAACTCGCTACGTAAACTTATGTGTAAATAAGCACACTAAAACTAAACAATAGGCTATATTAGTATAATTACATCTAACTATATAAGCTGAAAGTTTAACTTTATTATTTGTAATGAACAATCTACACTACGTCAAATTAACATACAAATTATTGAATATAGTGATGTCACGTACTGCTAGATATATGACAGTCGCGTTCAAGAATATTGCTTAGCAATTATCGTAACTTAAAGACGTCAAAATCAGCTTATACGGAGAAAAATATTTGTAGTTAACCTCCTATGCCATCGATACATGCGTTATCAAAACATACTTATTTGTATGAAGTGTATTAGTTTTATTTAAATATCAATCATATCTTAATATACTTTTGGAATGTTTTACTAGTAAAATATAAATTTCACGAAGTCTTTGGAGCATGTATATTACGTGGTGCTACACTTCAGTTTCTTCGGAGTACCTTAACATATTCTTTTCACAAGAAAACAAAATGCTTTTGCACTCTTATAACGCGCTTGTTTGAATTCAAACGAACTCATGTCAGTCGACATTACGAATTCATACAGTGAATACAAACATCATTCTTCTGTTCATTTCAATGACGATTTTGAGCAAGTCGAGAGCTCAACGACTTTATTTATAATTAGTTTATCTAACTCTAGCAGCTGGCATCAAAAGAGTTAGAATCTTCAACGCCCTCAATGCTGATTCGCGGACCTTTGCCATTAGTCCATGAAGACTGGATAGGTTTCTAATTTAGACGGTTTTTACTGTATGTTTTATCGTAAGTGTAGTTTCTTCATACAAAAGTAATCCGATTACAATAATTTCAACTGTACAATGCATTGAAATTATTTTCATGTGTATAAATTATAATATTACACAAGTTATGCGTGAATTTTACACACAAAGATCCATCCAGTATTAGATACATTTACAGTTGATATGTCATAACTACATTGTCATGCTCCATATTGGACGTTAGTTTAACTGGCACGAGAACTTATTTTGACTTGTTCAGTTAAATACATTATTGCGAAATAAATATGTTATCCCAAATAACACATTACAAGCATAAAAAATACACCAACATTAGTTTCTATATTGAGATGATACTTCACAATGGAATTTCAATTTAACCAAGGGAAGATTGTTGAAGTTCTTCGTATAAGGTTCTTGATTTTATCTTGTAAGTTACCGCGTAAAAGTTCACACATAAATTCCAAGTCTTTTAATTGATTGTTGCTTCAAATACGTTCTGTACTAGCTATTATTGATCCTAGAAAAGGGGAAAGGGGAGATTCTAAACCAGTATCTCTAATGCAAAAAGCATAAAGCTCTAAGTCATGCTAATGTGAAACATAGCCTCCTCAAACCGCAAATGATATATAAATAGATAGAGAGAGAGAGAGAGAGAGAGAGAGAGAGAGAGCGGAAGTAACATATTATTCAGAATTTATTTACTTTAAGATATAGAAGTATTTGGTTTTCGTTACTTCTTATAACAACAGTAACGCTCTAACTAGTTCGACCTATCTTCTGAGCGACAACATATAGATTAAATTGTGACACATAATCACAGCTTAAGGGAATCGATCTTAATATCTTATGGTAATTATTTCATATCTAGTTTCTAATAAGCGCACGAATGATCTGCGGTAATTTGATCTACAGTAAAAGTATAGAACTATATTTTTTAAGACCGTCACAAGCCTTTGAAAATACAAAGGAATCCTTTTATTACAGTTATTTGCTAGTTACTTTCTCATAGTAATTTTTTTTCTCTCTCTATCTCTATCAATCTATCTATCTCTTTTACAATGTCACGTTTGATTCACAATAGATTCCTTCTCAATCTCTATGCGTAGTGGCATTAGCAGTTCGGTTGCATAACAAAATTTCTAAGAATCTATAGTTACTAATAGCGAGCGTTGTAATTAGAACATTTAGTTAACTGATGCAAGAAAGCAAGTTCATAATTATTAAAATTATTGCATAAAGTTATGACTATCACCTAATAATTAATTCAAGCAAAGTAAATAGATGTAGGACATGTGCAGCTTCAATGAAGTAAATTTTCTTTTCATTACATTTTTTTTTATTATTTCTTCTTCAATTAATATAATAATAATTTTATAGTGTTGATAAGAATTTTAAAATGAAGTCAATATCAGCTTAAGTAGGTCTACTTTCAATGAGCATATGTTCAAAATTACACAATATCATTCACACTATATGTATACATATATAGTTTATACTGAAGTAAATTACCAGATTTCTTATATAGAAAAGAATCGAAAGTAAAATTTAAAACATTGAAGCACAGCGCACTCTGAAGAGCGATTGGAAATAGTGCAGTCATGCATAAGGATAGAAAACCCAGAAGATCTCATTGTGCGATAAAAGGGAATATAAAAAATAGTCAGGCTAACTTAAATTACTAACCATTTGATATTCTTACCAAATGAAGTTATCCTATGATAATTCTTAATTATTTCAAGCTAAGCGCATCATAATTAGAATGTAACAGATGATTAATTAAAAGCAATTAACTTTTTTTTTCACTGTTTCAATTCTTGATTTCCATGTATACAAATTTCACCTGAATAATGTATGGCCTAGTTGATTCTCGGGATGTTAAAAACAGATTAAATATTTCTGAATTGTAAGATCAGAGCAAACAAGTAAAACAAGGTTTGCAATTATAAACTACTTCGCTTCATACCAAATTAATTCCGTTGCTTTAATGTTTAATGATACGTTCCTTCATAGCTAGTATTTACTTTTCTTCCAGCTCAAATTCATGTTATACGAAATACTTATTCTATTCCACTGTTTCGAATTAGTTGTGGATGAAGACTGTTTTGTTGTAGACTGTATTGTGATAATGTTTGTTATAAAAAGCACAGCTTTTTGATACATATTTCACGAGTATCATGAAGATATGATTTCTTTCTTAAGAGATAATCGTCATTACTTACAATAAAGAACCAACACATTATTACAGATTTGAATGTGATCAAGAACTAGGTTTTATTTTCATTTCGTATTACTAAAAACGCAGTTACTAAACTGTGTTTTCCTTAGTTCGTGGGAAAAAAAAACGTAATCATCATTTTTTTTTTCAAAATTATCTTCATTAATGAAAGGACTTCACTGATTGTAGTACTTATATTAATTTTGTTCATAATTATTTTTCTATAATGGCAGAAATAAATTCAATAATGAACCCATATAAGTGGGATACGGTCCTACCAGAAAAAAGCTACCGAACTGAACTTGAATCTGGAGTGAAACGAAATAATGCACTCAAATGTATAACTTTTACTAATTTTAACTGTATCTGCAAACCTGAAAATTAAACCTAGTACTTTTAATTCATTTATCACAATACTCAAATATTATGATGAAGAGAAAATATCACTCAAAATTTGCCAGTCTTTCTTTCTGAAATAATAAATAAATTTCTTCGGTTTATAAGTTATAAGTTTCTTCGGCACTTAGAACCAATCTAATGGTTAAAGTTATAAATAATTTATCATTTATTACGTAGCTGCTCTTCACTATTACGGTTTAATCCTAGACATTCATCGATATTTGAAAACATCTTTCTCTATCAAGTCAAGTGGTATAAGTTGTTGAATCATCATTGTCCAGAATCTGGCACATGAAAACCTTTTAAGTCCTGGTGATAAATACTTTTTTAAACAAGAGTCACTTATATTGAAACGTTAGGACTGAGTAGTAGAACAAAATACACGTTATAAATCGGTTGACTGAATAATATACACTAATTATAAAGCTAGTTCAAGATAATGATACAAATGAACAAGGAAATAATTAATTTCACTGAAATTCTCTTGGTAGTATAATGAAAATGGTACTCAGCATTGTTGACTGACATCTTAGAAGATAGATATTGTAAGGAGAGAGCTTACTTAGACTACGTATATGAAGTTAATTCCATAAAGATAGCACTATGTTGATTATGAACACACATTTGTCCCTACAATACTATAAAAATGTCATATACAACAAAACTTCGACAAATAATATTTTCACACCATTACAACAAGTGATTACGTACCTGTGTAAAAATACAACTTCTACATCTACATCTTCCCTATCTTCATGCAGAAAATCTTTTAGGAAGTGTGACACGGATTCATATGTGATGTGACCGCAAACAACAATATGCCTGGAAAATAGTATTTCAAGTATTAATGTTCACGTATTTATAATAATAATTCAAAGAAATGGTATTACAAAAATATTGCCTTTTTAATTAAATCAATTATTTTAAATAAAAGGTAAATAAGATAATTGATATAATTGATAAATAGGTATATGAAAAATTTTAAAAAAAGAAGGTGCTCACAGTGCATTTTTCTCATGCAACTTAGAATTAAATTAGTTCTAGACTAAATCTATTTATTCACTCGCACAGGAATAACTACAAATCTACAATTTTGAAATCTATGTAGTTGAATATCTACACTGATCATTTTTACCGACCGCAAAACATGTACAAAGTTCATCATACTTAAATTTGAAACTTCTGAATATTTTATAAAATAATATAACACTTGCCATTTAAATCAAGAAAAGTATTGAAATGATATTTAATTCAAGCCACTTCGTTTCATGAGTCTCATCAACAAAGAGCAAACGTTAAAGATAAGAATATAAGCATTAAATCTAAAGTCATATCCTCAGAAGTATAATTTTGGTAGCTAAAAAGAATATTTAACATACGAAGTTTTTGAGTTCAAAATATTTCATTTCTTTCTTGCGTGAAGCTGAAGACAATTCTTAGAAGCTGAAAAGAATGTTAGTATTATATAAATACATACATAATGTCAAAATTGAATTAGAAAAGAAGTACTTACGTTACAATAAATAGAAAGATGTCACTTTACATAAACAAGGAAATGCTAATATTTCGGAGTTGGAATCTTTTTTTTTTTTTTTCAGTATAAGAATCAGTTCGTTACCATCAATACTTAACTGACATATTATGTGCTTTTCTTATCTAAACTGAAGACAGAGTTTAACCCTGAAATGTTAACACTTTTCTTCGTGTTTGTGTATAGTGAACATCTCCAATTAGTATATATATTGTAGGAATTTATTTATTTGTCTACTTCTGGCTTTTTCCTAAGACGTATTGTTACTTCGGCTTAACTGAAAAGGCTATCTCTGTCTACTTTGTCACCTGATGAAGCTCTATTGGATTGGGCAAACTACTGTGGCAATAACCTTTTTAGCAATGTCCAGATTAGTCTCTATATATAATCTACAGTACATATTCTACCCTTGGATTGGATTTTTTTCTCCAAGTACGTTAATGCACCAAAATAGATGTAAAATAGCCATTAGGTATTGCTTTCACAGATAATAAACTAAAGATTCCGAACAGTAACGCAGTTATGATTATCAGTGATTAGTGAGTTTCCGTGGAAATTAAAAGACTGCACTTCTACGGGACAACTGCAACTTTTCATGTTTCTAAATTCTGAACCAACGATAAATATTCCGTTCTGTTTCATGATTAAAACTGAATCCTCTCCTCTAATATATGCATTACTTGTACACTTGCTCCATGTAACATTTAATGTCGATTCTTTAACTTAGTTTAATAGAATACTTCAGAACCTTCAAATTCGAATAATGAGTACCAAATACCGATAAATTTTGCATCAATCATTTCAACATCTTTAAAAAATCATTAACAATTTCACAATGCTTTAGTTTTATAAAATATACACTTAAACAAATTGATTTCAAACGCGTTCTTATATTTTTACATTGCAATATAGTTTATTATTTGAATTAATATGGTTGATTGACTGAATTATGAATGTCCTAAACAAGCTAGTGAGCTTTTAAGGATGAGACCTACAGTTTTTTAGTAAATGCACTTTGAACCCTCCGTTCAATAGATCCCAGCTGAACTTGTATCCGTAACCACACGTACAGAAATCGAGCGTGCTAACCTCTCGGCCAAGCGAGGGTCTTTGAGCTAATATGAGCCTCAGATATTCCTTGTATAAAGTACATAAAATGAGAGTTAGTTTTGAATCTTGTTTTATTTCCTTAACCAGAATAGACAAAGAAGTTATTACTTTCTATCACAATTTAAAATTTAATTTTCAAGGTTTATTTTTAAAAATATATTTTATTTTCAAAAATTACGTAGACAGGAAGGAGAAAAGTTAGTTAAAATAATTTTATACAAATTATTACGAGTAATTTGTGCGATAATATGAATAGGATTGTTACTATCTGCAGATCAAATTCCTACTATAAAAACTCAACAGATCATGCGATTGACGTTTCACGCTTTTCAAAAGGGTGTATGTGAAAAAAATTCTTCAATAGGATCTAATACATTGGTGACATACTCTTATATGAAGTCAAAATAATTGAAAATTTTATTTCTTGACGCAGACGCTCTTTAACTTTTTAAGTACAACAATTTTATCGATAACTTAACTCGCTCAATGGATTGATATTGAACAAGAAGGCATTACTAATTTAAAGGAAAGTACCATCCCATGGTTCGTTCGGTGTGACGAAAATGAAGCGTGAAAATTACAAGGCGTGACCGGAAAGTAAAGAAACAGAATTTTAAAAAAAGATGCCACATTTTTTTTTATAATTCAACACGTCACCATATACAGCACTAGTTTATCTGTGAATATCCGCTAGTTTTCCACATTTGCGCGGAGATACAGTATGTCGGCACGAATCTCACTTTGACGGGATTTTAGATCGGCGTTTCCATTATACATACGTCCCACTTGCACAAAGCCAGCTCTGGTACTACCACACGAATGCGGGAGAAAGTTAAAGCATTAAGACCGATGTCAATGTTGACACAATATATATATATCAACATTCCCTATCGGCCTACATACACGTCATGTATCTTTCGGACATGCCTCATAGATCAGAAACGATATTTATCTATCTCAAGAAATATCCCCAGGAGCCACTTTCCACATGGCTATTCTTTCATGCTCTTATTTCGTTGTCTTTATGAGAAATTTGCGCATTCTCTTTCCCTCAACTTATGTTAAATATAGATACCGATCATTTGAAAATCATCTTTACACCGGCAGCCACGTTGAAGATATAACAACTCCTTCTGTAATACACCTTTTATTCCGTATACCTCCAATATGCTTGAAGAATTCCATTGATACTTCTTAATATCTGCACAACCAAATGTTAAAAAAAAAAAAAAACATAAGAAACTGCAAAATAGTAAACTTCTGATCCATCCATGTTAAATTTTACTTAACAATTATCAAACTTTGTCTCCAGTTAGCACCGTAAATTTCAATGTATATTCTCCCTGCTTTCCTATGCTTTTCTAACTTTAGAGTACCTGTTTTCTCTAACGTTATACCTACCCGTTTCTACCAATGGAGTAGTGCAGTAAAAACAAATTTATTTATGTGTATCTCGATAAGTAGCGAGCTTAAAATAGTATATCTTTTCTAAAAAAAAATAGTACAATATCTTTCTAGAACCAAACCTTGGAACTCGAATTTTTAAGTACATGAAACTAAAAATGAACAAGTTTCTCATTTTACCAGTCTGGTACTCGTGACTTTTCTTTCTAAATGTCCTTTCCAATGAACCCATAAAAAATCTGGTTTTTATTAATGTATCGCATTCTTCATCTACACCTGTACATCCGTCATCGACAGATATAACTGAACTGCTTTCATCCTTTACATGACTTCTTAGGACATGTTATGCACTCACAATCTTTCCACCTTGATGGTCCTTACCTAACCTCATCATCTCGCTTCCTCTAGAACATCTCTTCATACAAGCTATCAGTTCATCCAAAATTGATGTTGACAAGTATTATCTTCTATTGACACTTATAATGCTTACCTGCCGAGAGCTAACCTGCAAGCTAGGTAAATATGAATGCCATATTTATTTCGTTCATCCTGAAGATATTTCTCAAATCGAAAGTTAATGATTTGTACGATTTTTATTAACAGATTAATATGTGGTCTTGATTTTATCTTTTTCTCCCTTTCAATTCAACGTAAAGAAAAAGAAAAATACAAACCAAAGCTGATAAGAACCAACCCAAAGATGAGACTACACTATTCAGTTTTGAATATCGCAATAAATTTCGAAATATTTTTCAAGATTCACAAGTCCTATTTGAAGCAAATTATTTTTATCAAACATATAGTTACGACTTGGCACTAGTTCCATTGTAATACTTTCAAACGATTGTTACAAATATGCAACTGAAAAGCAGTTGTTGAGTAAATTATTGGGATCTATTTTAAAGTGGCAACAAAAGGGATATTTTAATTTACCTTTCACGTGTGTCTAATTTTTCCCTGTTAAATAATACTATTTCATTCACCGACTCGTTTTCTTTTTTTTACTTATAGTACACATAGTTTCTTGGATTATATAATCAATTGAATCGCTGAGTTGGAAAAGGAAGAAACTCCACTTTTTTTTTTGTTAATATTAGTTGAGATATATATACAAAGCTTGTGTAGAGCCTTCTGCACACAGTAGGGCGATAGTCAAGTTCATGATACGTTGAGAAAGGAAGAACTTTAGAAACTTCTTCCATGTTACACTCAGTATAAACCTACGAGATAGAACCACATGATTACGGGAGAAGAAAATTATGTGCAGTTTGCCGGGTAATTCTTAACGGAGTGTTACTGTTACCACATTGTCGCATATTATTTTAAAAAATTGGTGGACACATTATTTAAGTGAAATGCGCTTTCTCTTACGTATTATACATTTTCATTGGCTATCTAAAGTAGCAGTATTCGGTATACACGTTCTAACATGCCAGAATATATTGTAGTTTCCGATTTCATTGACTGTCTGGTCTGTCAAACATTAACGCTTACAAAGGGAAATGTGAAACTGACATGTCCTTTCGACAAAGCATACAAATTACCCATTCCCCTAAATACATATGAAGTGTAAGATATTGCTAAAATTATAATGTATTTAAAGTTTGTCCGTAGATTATCATGAAATTTACCACAGTATCGTTCAGTGCCACACGTAACCCCAGTAGCACATGCACGTTGGCCGCTCATGGGACCCATATCGCCCGACATAGTTAATGCTGGCGGAAGAGAGGCCCCTCTTGAGCCCACGTCGATCGAGGTGGGATCGACATCGATTATCGGTATCACTAATTTATCTACTTTCGAAAACTATAGTAAGTATTGTACAAAGAATAAATCGATTTTCTACAAAACTTTCTGTTCATAATGAATACATTAAAATTAAAAAAAATAGAACATTCATCATGGAATCATTACGATCCATGTCGATAACCGATATCTATATTGATCAATATCGGTCCATATGGGCAAACCAATGTTTATTCAAGCGATGATATATCCCTCTGGTGATAAAAGATAAACCTGTTGTTCTCAACACGCGGCCAACTTTGGTGACAAAGAAGTTGTTAATCGTTGAAGCATGTTAAAGTGCAGAAATAACGCCCTTCCACGGGAAGGACAAAAACAAATAAAGTGTTAAAGTTGATCGTGTTTTTCCCAAGGAGTCTGTGACCATTGTAAGTACATAGACAAACCAACAAGATTTATAGTAATATACATTATGCTGGTTATCGTACACCGCCAGAACCGAGAGGCATTTTACACTTTTGTTTCGTTTGTACGGTAGAAAGTAGCGTATTTTCTCGAGGCCATGTGGTTGTTAAGAGAGGTTCCCTTTAGTAGGAGGATAAGTTAATGTTATATTTATTTACATTGGTTTTACATCATTTCCTTCCATTGAAGCTGTTTCATTCTAATCATGGATATTGTAAGTTTAACTTCTTAGCAACAAATGTAAAAGAAGTTAAAAGCGGAAGAGACGTGAAATGATTACGATGGAGCGGAACTATAAATTTTAGCATGAATGCAACATCGAAAATAAAATTATTTTACAAACCAGCAGTGGTCGACAAATTTTACAGTCCATTAGCACAACGAAGTGATGTAACTTTAGCTACAGAAAAATAGTAAAAAATTTTGTACATAAGTAGTAACTTTGTTTTACTATTTCTTGTCGGTTTGTCTACGTTGGTGGTCCTATATAAAAAGGGGATTCCTTTTAAAAAAAATGGTAAAAAATCAGAATTACATTATGTTCATAACGATATTGAGCGATGTCGATGTCCGATGGCGAACGATATCGTTGGCCGATATTGACCAAGACGTTTACCATTCAATATGGGGCCCATGTCGTTGAGCGATATCGATCGATGTCGTGAAATCTAATATGCCCATATCGGCCGACGTGTATGTGTTACTTGGGAAATAATATTTACTCAGATGTAGAAAGCGATTGAACTGAAATGTAAGTAAATATAAGAGATACATTGCTGTACTATTAACATAAATGTTGGAACCGTGTTAATCTGGTTGAAAAATTGACAAGTTCCTATATAATTGTCTTCAGAAACTGATCTCTTTCACTGTTTTGATTTAGTATATTATCTCCACATTATTAATTAGGTATTCCTTTTCCTACAATGTTTTAACGTAAGCCGTCTGTTTTTTTTTCATTGATTTGAAAAAGGAAGAAACTCCATCTTTAAAAAGCAATGAAAACGTACATATCACGAAAATAATTATGTGTTGTTCTTTCTGCACTCCTTGTAAGCAGGGGATAGAGTTTGTACTCAAGACTGCCGGAGCGACCACTGTGAAGTTTTTTTTCGATATTTGGAGTTTCTTTCTTTTTTAACTCAACGATTCAATTGTATATTTAGAAAAAAAAATACTAAAACAATAACCCATAGTACTTGGTACCATTAATAAATGCACTGTGTCATCTTCGCATGCAAATGTACTTTTGAAAAAAACATATCAAGAATACAAAGAAAACTGTAAATGCTCAAAGCCATAACATAAACAAATGTGCCAAACACGCGATAGAATTTAAAATATATTGCCTCGATTTTGGAATTGTGATTTAAAAAACTCACAAAAACAAATCTAATTTGTTGCATTTCAATTTGAGCATTTACCACAATGACAATATATTTTAAAACCAAAGCTTAAAATATTTATCTATTCTAAAACAAAGGGGTTAATATTCAACATAACTTCTCACTAAACTAAACAAGCAGGCTATATATTTTTTTTATATATATTATTAACTCGTTTTTTTATCATTCCAAACGACATGCATGATGCTACTTGAACTAAGCAGGATTGGGAACCAACCTGAATTCTTACAAGGGTTTCTCTAAGTTACCTGGAGAGGCCTACGCCAAAATAATCTACGTCCACTTTGGGATATCTTATTGTAACGTTCAACATTTCGCGAGAATCTGTTGTAATAAATCTCCGAACACAACCGTGCTTTATACATTTCTAATAGGTTTCATTTTCTTGGACAATATCTTCTTATCTACTTGTGGAAAAAAATACTTAACTATCTGAACTAGCGAAAAAAAATAAAAAAAAAATAAAGTGGCTTTTCTATGGAGAGTTCAACATTACAAAAGGTACTAGAACGAAAAAGGAGGAGACATATGACTAACTCACTGGTGTGACATTTATGATCTAATGCCGTGAACAATCCACTGCTAAACGCGAAACGGTGTCTGTGGTTGACATAACGATTGATTAATGGTAGTTAACTATTCTCGGTAGCTTTTGTTTTATTTGTAAGGAAACTCTCTTGTTGAGTGTTTTGGGATGGAATTGCATGAATACCACCTCCACCTCTTTTAAAAGAACTGGCATCATGAATACGTTTAAATTTTGTCCTTGACGACGGATGTTAAGAGAAACAATTGAAAATAAGATATAAAACAGGTGTGAATTCTGTATTTCAATTATTATTTTTTTTAATATAGTAAATAATCGCTAAAATCGAAATCGATTATTTGAGACTATAAAGTAAAAAAAATATTATGTGTGTGTCACTTTTAAGGAGAATAATTTAGTCATACTTTTCCCTAACTTGTTACAGTTTAAATATCACATGTTTGTACAAGAATCCATCTTGGATAATAATACTTTATTCCAAAAATTATATATTCAGGGTAGTTAGATATCAAATTGCATTAAATACTAACTTGTTCAGAAAACATTAGCAATTTAGTCCTGTCTTTACTTTCATTTGCTTAGAAAGTAGTAACCTTTGTAATGATCGAGTTTGAAAATCGGTTGTGTTTCTTTAAACCTCACATTAAAGAATTTAACCTCACATTAAACCTCATAATGTTACTTCTACGTAGTAAGTATTGAATATTAGAATTAGTAACGAAAATATTTTGTTGTAATATTTTAAATTAAAAGTTTTACCTAAAGAAAATAACAATAATAACCGAAAATAAAACAGCTTCTGTAAATCTAGTGATATTACATGGAGATATTTTTATCTTTAACAATATTACGAAAACATTTTAACCGCATTGAAACAATGATTTTATACAATAAAAATTTTACAAGTTAGCTACAAGTAATCTACGGATAATCATGCTACGACTCAGCTAATGTGACTATGTGTATTTCAGTCGCACTGTGAAGTTTTTATAATACTAGTGATGTGCTTGGTATCTTATAGTTCCATCCTGCTATTTCAAGTTCGTTCTTTTTTTTAAAAAAACAATATACATAAACTGTATACGAGTGTGTGTCTACAAAAAAATTTAGTATTACAATTTAACTAATGTTAAAAATTATCTAGATGCACTATGAACTAACACTGTATGTTCTTTATCTTTTTTTAAAAAATAAAATAAAACGCTCAGTGATATAATGGAAAAATGAAAGCACAACTAGCGATGCTTCCTACATTGATTCACACGAAAGTAAGAAAACTGAAAACAAATGACAATGACTACTAGTTTTGATTTTCATTTATTTTTTTTTCTTTTATAAATTATTTTGTGTATGAAGCCGATTTCAAGAACATCAAAGTGGGTATTTTTTTTTTTTTATAAGAGAGAGAAACACAAGGTATTTTCAAGGCTACTCTACCTTCTGCCCCTCTCGTTCTTCAGTGTTCCTCCATACTTGGGCCTAGTCCCGATGAGATCAATGATTTCAGGGATACAACTTGCGAAAATGGCCTACACAGGTGGAGTGGCAAAAAATTGTCGCCAGCATGAGAAGGGAAACAAACAACCAATAAGAGGCAAGCATTTGATGAGGAGTGTGTGGGGAGGTGGGGTAAGGGAGGGAGATTTGGATGGAATTTTGTGCCTGATCCAGAGAGAAAGGGAGGTGTGAATACTTTTTTTAAAATATATTTTGTAATTATTATTATTAATAAAAAAGAAAAGGAAAAAAAGCATTAGCAGCCCCACCTCACAAAGAGAGAGAACAGGCACACACACAGAGAAACCCTGGCTTGTTAGATCCAAACCACACATTTTTTTTTTTTTTTTTGGCAGAAAACAAATTTTTAAGCACAAAACATCACATCCACCAACGAGCCAATGTTTCTTGGTGCAGCCACAGACACCACAGTCTCGGAAAAGTGCACCATTCATGGATAATAGTACTAATAATTGAGAAAGAAAATGAGGGATAATGATAAAAAGAATTTTAACAGGCAGTGTAATCTACAAAAAGGGTAACTTCACAGTGGACTAGCAGTTATGTCTACTCTACCCTGCTATATAGCGTTAAAGATTTTTTTTTTTTGTAAAAGAAAGCCTAAATATTATTACATTCTTAGGCATGCCACCAAGAAACATTACATTCTATGTACTTGGCATTTATTGCCTGGCTACAATGGTAGATGGACATTAAGTAAGAAATAATTTTCAGTCAATGAACGATTTTAACACTCCTCACACCCTAAGGCATAAGTGTTAAACTAGTAAAAAAATATCTATAGAAATAAAAGACAAACTGGGAAGGGAAGCAATCGTTTTTTTCTTTCTTTTTAACTGCTGCTGCTGTACCTCCTGCCGCGTTCCCGTTTGTACTCGCCGCCATATTTACAGCGATTGGCAGCCAGCTCCGTGATTTCAGGAATCCAGCTGGCAAACACAGCCTAAGGAATCAGGTCCGTTGAGAAGGAGTCAAGGGTTGAGAAAATGTCAGCTGCCTTGTTTTTTCTTTGCTCTTTTTTTTATATATATATATATATATTATTACCCCCATAATATCCCTTCCACCTAGTTTTATTTTATACATTGCGTTCCATAACTTAATGACTTTCCTTCACACCAGATCAAGAAGAGCAGATATTGACAAAATAATTCACTAGAGTGTAAATAGGTTTTGTTTTCGTAATGGCATCAAATTTCCTTTTGGTAAAATGGAAAAAGACTACGAAGAGCTTCAAAATGAAGAACAAAAATAAGATAAATAAAGTGGAACTGACTGTTATTTTCTTAACAGAACAGTGTTGCCATTATTTAATTATTTCACTTTCTTTCAATGGAACCAAGAAAAGAAAAGAAACCAAAAAAAGCCATCCGGTTATGGAACGCAAAGCTGAAAATAATTTTGTTTATATAAGATGTTCGTTACCAACTTATACATGAATTAAATTATATGTAAACAACCAAAGAGAGAAAAGAAAAATAGAGATAGATGAACAGAATAAGGAAAAGAAAGGGTAGAGACAGAAAGAATCTGTGATAAAATATTAGCAGTTTTAGACTAAAATGAAGATGTTAAACAGATATGGTGGGACAAAGAGAGATAGAAAAAAAAAATAATTAACAAAACTCAAACAAGTAAAACAAATTAGCATTGCATACAGTCTTAATAATATAGAAGATAGAAGTAAAGTTCAAGGTTAAAAGATCATTAGTGAAACTTGCAGAGTCTCCAAGAATTGTATTGGATTGGTTAGTTAAGAGTTCTTTTTTTTTCATTATTATTATTCAGCATGACAGACAATCAACAACAAAGGGTATACCTCTTTCCGTGCTCCCGCTTGAATTCGCCACCATACTTGGATGTAGGTCTTACCAGCTCTATAATCTCAGGAATGCTACTGGCAAATATTGCCTACAAGGAAAAATGTCATCCACTAATAAACTGTCTACAATCCACTGTAATTTTGATGTTGTTCTTGTTGTTGCTGTTGTTGTTGTTGTTGTTTTTTTCTTATTAAGTGTAACAGCGGTTGTTGGACTCCATATCGAAGATTCTAACAAATTTTTAATCCAATTTTGAAATACTTTTATATATATATATATCAACTTTAATAGCTATTTAACTGACAGGTTTGATAGAAATGCAGTGTGGAATGCTGAACGTTAAAAACCGAATTTTATCATGCATTTCCTTTTAGAAATCAAGACACAATTTATTTAAAACAAAATTTTGTTTTCCATTTTTAATGAAACTAATTCATATTGAAAAAAAAATTAATAAATTGGCAGTTGTAAGTACATGCTAATGATGTGACATTAAATATAATTTATTAAGTAACTCAAAGAAAGTAACCAAGTGTTTGCCTTAAAATAATATGGTTTCACAGTTATAATTCATTCCTGACTTGTGATTTTTAGTGCACTTTTCAAATGATGCAAGCAAATTGTTTTCTTGTAGTTTATATTTCGTTATCAAGGAATTTTATTGACTACGTCAAATAAACATTCACTGACAGGTACATGATCAGAAGAAAAAACAGGACAGTATTGACAAGACAAAAGGAGTTTCTCCTTTTATTTGAAAAGGGAATTTGCTTTTAAAGAGCAGAACTACAATTGAAAATGTCAGTAGTAGTAGTAGTAGTAATAGTAGTAGTAGTAGTAATAATAAAACAAATGCAGAATAATAAAAAAATCAACAATTTTTATTTGCTGCATTATGTGATCTAAGCCATAATAGCCATGAGCTTACAGAAAAGAAAATTTTTGCATGGCCAAATTTTTTTTATCCTCAAAAATAAAAATTGATTTTCTCTTTAAAAAAAAAATAATAATATGCAAGACAAAATCACTTAATGGCTGACTTCACAAGCGGAAACACAGAAAGAGAGACAGAATAAGACAGATAAAAATATATGAACGTGAACATATCTTGGCTGAACACAGTAACAGACATTAAGCGTTCGTAAGTACGATTTGCTAAGCTTTTCTTTAATCTAAAAAAAAAATCAAAATGCTAAAAAAAAAACTTTATCTTCCTATTCTAGTTACAAAGAGTTTTCAACAAATTAGCATTTTGAATGGACAAACTATAAGCAATGGACGTTTGTGATCACGAAAAATAAAGAACTAATTGAAAAAAAAAATTACACGAAATTTTTAAACGCTCACAAAACATGAAGAAAAAAATTCAGCCAAGAAACATATTTTATGATACTTGACCTTCCCAGCTCAAGACTGCTATACTGAATACTTAGCACAAAACAATTCTGCATTAATACGTAAATACATATACATGTATCACATTTAAATAAACACTTCACTTGCTCTCTCTCTCTCTCATACACACACACGCCCCAAAACATACATACAGACACAAATACTAGTATAGTTAAAAATAAGTTACTTAAAAATATGGAAATACGGTTGATGGAACATTTAGACTTTGTTTTCGAAATAAAGTTGGTGAATTAGAACATAGGAATGACAAGTATAAACACAAACTGTTACAGGAAAAAGAAATGGCAGTATTGAAGTTTCCTTCGTCTGTGAATCTGTTTTTAATACACCAGCAGTTACGGTTTCTCTCCTCTTTTTCTTTTGTTAAATATTTCATGCGATAGAAGGTACACGTTGTAAGTTTCAGTTATGTCACTTTCACTCATTGTTTTTCTTTTCTTTTCTTTTCTTTTTTTTTTAGAGTGAAGAGATTTGCAAGTTAAACAATATAAATGTTGTTCTTTATTTAAAAATTTTCTCTACAATTACCAAATAACTGATTGGATTTGTAGAATTTATAAATTGTATTACAAGAGATTTGGATCAGGTTTTACCATCCCTCTTCCCCTTCCTCTCCCCTTCCCTCCCCTCCCCTCCCCATCCAAAATAAATAAATCTTCACATAGTTGTCAGTTATACCTAAAATAAAAAGTAATTTGTAATATTAAAAGAGAACAATCAGATATCTAGGAACGTAAACTTTAGATTTTATATTGAGTCTTCAGTTTACTTTATTTATTTTTTTTCTTTAAATTAAAATAAGACTAGTCAAAGTATTTTACTTACTTTTTTTTCCCTCTTGTTAATGCATGTGCAGTGCACTTAAATCAAATTGTGCTTATGAATTAAGCCAAGGGCATTCAAAACGAACAATGGAATCGAATCAGGTACATTAGAAATTATGCAAATGAAGCTTTTCTTAAGTGACTTGTAACTTCAAGGATTCATTAAAACTGACAAAAATTAATTTCATATTGAGTATTTTTTTTTTCTTTTAAAAATTAAGGATGCATTTTCTATTTGATATATTGTGGAAACATTTAAAATATTTTAAATTTTCCTTTTCATCACATCACGTGTCACTATCTTGCACAAAATAAAAATAATAAAAGTCACCTAGGTACACGTCAAAAGAATTAATATTTAACAATATTTCGTACAGTTTACTCGACTAACCTTTAAACCACACGATGAAGTTAAGTGAATTGTACGAAATATTGTGGAATATTAATTCTTTTGACGTGTCCTAGGTGACTCTTATTATTTTTATTTTGTGCAAGATAGTGACACGTGGTGTGATGAAAAGGAAAATTTAAAATATTTTAAATGTTTTCACAACATTTCAAATAGAAAATGCTACATTTTTATGTATGAACTTTTATTCCTCTCTCTGCTATATATATACCTGACACAATATACAGTAATAAATTACATAATGCGGTTTTTATCAGCAGCGTGGGCTTGCAAGTCATCGTTTCTAGATGGTCGCTGTTGTGTCTACTTTCTCACAGTTTATATTTTAACCAAAGATTAAGTGCCAACGAGAGAGCGCACTAAACAAACGTACGTAATTAACACTAGAACACAAACATGAAAATGTAAATCCAAGCGCAAATGATGCAAGCGCTTGATAAATTAATTGCCAGTGTGCCTAAAATTAAGAACATGGAATAGCCACTTTATCATAGAGTAACTTTTAAACTTTCCAGTAATAAAAGGAATCTAAAACAAAGAACTTCTACAATGGATAAATTGTCTTCATCTTTAAGGATTAAAACTGTTTTTCATTGTTATAGCCAATTACTGATCCAATTATGGAGTAACTAAAGAACGGCAGAGCGTATATTTTGTAAACTATATAATTACAATGCATTGTGCGTGATAATGTGTTGATTAACACTGTCTTCTATAGAGCGGAACTTTCTCTCACTGATTAACAGAATTATAAAGTATATAAGCTCTCAGCGTGGCTTCATATCAACTATTACGAACCAATCGTTTCTATATCCCGTCCCTGAACCACGTCTTTGGCGAAAGTTTGCCATCTTTCCATTTTCAGGTGAAGCATGTGTGCACCTGCTAGTATGTTCTGAACAGCAGGAAAATATATATATATATATATATATATATATATATATATATATATTAAATAATGAAGTATTTCCGTGTCACTTTGATAGAATATTGCTTTATTAGTGACAAATGTAGGAAGACATTTAATCTCTACGGTTAAATTCAGATTTCAAAACTCTGCGGCGAAAGTGAACGAGTCAGCCGGTAGTTCTATCACAGCCGGGTTTTACAATAATGAGATTTGCATGATGAACCTGAAGCAAAAGATAGGGAAACTTACTTCACGATAGCTGACTTGAAGAATACTCAACCACCTTACCTCTCCAGCAATAATTAACGAAAAGCAACCTAAACCGCTACTCCACACTGGCCAGAAAATCACATTGGTGCCATAAATGACATATCTGATTCACTCAATTCCACCTAAGTACGAAGGGGTAATTATGAAATAGTTCTAAGAGTCGCGCAGTTGGAATCTTTCTGCAACAGATATCGGAAACTATACTAAAAAGTTTGGCTTTGTAGATATTGTGTAAAACTGCGTTACTTTGGATTTCGATAGTCATCATATACCTCTTCTATGCAATCTGGCAGCAAGATACATGAAGAAAAGCCAGAGTGATGCATTTCTGAGATTAAAAGTAGCGCTCAGAGCTCTTTATCTTGAAAGAAAAAAAAGTACCATTTATGAATGAGTGCTCATGCACACTCGACGTCTTATAATAACCAGGTCCTAGATATGATTTTTAGGAAAGGTTTATTGTTCTGTTAGTTATAAGCTGTTCAATTAGATCGTTAAAGCTACATTAAAGTCACACTTTTTTAATATATCACAGTATATTGTGTTTTGAAAAACAATGCTATTATCGTAAATAAGAGCAGAGAAATAAGAAAAGAAAAGCAACATTCAGTTCAGTTATGAATGTCCTTGGTTTATTACATTTTTAAAAGTGATATTGAATAGTGAATAGTCATATTCAAGTAATATATATGTAAGATAATCTGTGGTATACCAACACACGTAATTTTTCTCGCATTCATTTTTGTTCACATTAACAGACACACAAAGCGTTCATGAGAATAGCAAGCTGTGTTGTTAAAAAAAATTACAAAACGAACAGGAAAGAATATCAACACTGCCAATTCCATGCAAGAAACATCTTTACACATACATATATATATATATATAAATATATAACAAAGGAAAAAAGTGAACACGTAAGAACAACACTTAAAGACAACTAATTATTGTACGGGTATTTTTTTTTTTTTTTTTTTTAAGGGAAAAGGGCACATTGAGATATTTGAATACAAAGAAATAAATAATCTTTCTATATTTTGTCATATCTGTATACAATAGTTCGCTGCAACCACTACTAAGGAATATATTACTAAGAAATGCGAATATGCAAAGCAAAACATATCTGAGATTTCTGTTATTTTCATAAAATCATTCATCATAAAAATTATTTACAGAAATTAACTTTTCAGTGCAAAATCTGTAGTTATCTCCTAAAGATTAAGATTAAGGCCAGTTTTCAGCGTATTAAGGGAATCATAATATACAGTAAGTCCAATATTTCTATTGCATAAGATGAAGGAAAGAAAAATACACATCATTAAAAAATCAACTGCATAAGAAATTAAAAATAATTTTTATTATATATTAAAAAGTTGAAATAAATTCAATTTTAAGGAGACAGAAACTAGCCTCAATCTTTATTTATTTCACTTGGCACACATTAGAACTGACTAATGATGTAAATTGAAAAGATTGAGTCTAATATTTTGATTCCATTATTCATTATTTAGTATTTTTCCTAATTTTCTTCGATTTTTTTATTTTCACATATTCTTCCAAGATTCTATTGCAAGAACTACAGTTTTACGAGCTTAAAATTCTTTATGTTTTCCATTACTCATATTGATATCTATCTATTTGTCAATGGTTTTTTTTCTCTATACATGTTTCCTTCCATAAATTTCTGATGATAATTAATACACATTAATTACAAATGGCAAATTCACGAAGTGAAATTTGGACAAAACAGAAAAAGAAAGAAAAAAAATATAGAATTCTGTATTTACGTGTAAGTTATGAACAAATTTGAATTGACTGTAATAAAACACAGTGCATTCTTTTCGTAGTAAAATGAACAAACTACGCAGAAAAAAATAAATATAATAATGTTGAAAATACTTACCAAACCAACAAGCAGAAAAAACACGAGGAAAGTTCTTCCAAGGACGGTCTGACAGTAGATATCACCATAACCTACTGTGGACATAGTAACAATGAGGAAATAGACGCACGTCCAGTACGAGAGACGAGAAGGGTTTTCGAAATCCATAGGATCACCAGAGTTTTCAAGCTGTGAATAGAAGAACAATTAATTTCACTGCACATTTAGCTTGTACGGACATACATAATATTCGCTTTCTATTTGCACAAACAGGTTGTCTTAAACATATTGGAACAATCACCCAGGCTGACATTCAATTGGAGTGAGTGGTGAATTGTAGCAAACAATACTCTTGAGAAATGAAAATATGATTACTTATTATAAAAACCTTTTTGCATCAGTAAATTAATCTTAAACTGTTAGCTTGACGAGTTAATGGTTTTATAACTGATCGAAAAAAAAATATATAATTCCAAGTAAATGTGTGGAGAGAACAGTGTCAATTAAGCTTAGACCATTCTTTTCGTAGTCACTTATCCTGCTAATAACCAATACAGAAAATATGAAGAATTGAAGTCTAGTCAATTTTCTCCGTTTCCAATGTCATCAAACACCAGTCTGTTCAAACCAAGCATGTTTTATAGATATTTTAACGCTGCAAATGAGCATACGATACACATTAGTTTTCGATA
>JAGDQP010000401.1:133336-168418 GCA_022664845.1 Lepisma saccharinum
TATTTTAACGCTGCAAATGAGCATACGATACACATTAGTTTTCGATATGTTAGAGACCATAATTATAAGATATCTGCAAGATATAGTAACAAGCACGCAATGACCGTTGATTTAGGAGTCCTATGTTTGAGATTAGGTAAGGATGCAGATGTTATTACCTTTTTCATAAATAACCTTGTGTATGGTAAATGTTTAAATGAACACAGAGAAATTGACAGTTGCCGTGATCGGGATTCGAACCCAGATCTCCATTATACCACAGCATACCTAACCAGCAACAGGGAGATCCAAGTTCGAGTCCTGATCACGGCGGCTTTCAATTTTTGTGTTAATTTCAACATAGGTAAAGATGTATTACGGAAAAATTTAATTTACACATCTTTATGTATAGTTTGCTCGTTCCTAATTATACATATTTTGATAATGAATTTTATTAAACTTTTTGTTCATTTTTAAGTAGATTTTGTTCTAATTTTCAGGCTTTCTTTGTTTAATGTTTCTTTTTTGTTCTAAATTCTTTATGCTTTTAGTTTTGTTGTCATTCCGAAATTTATGTTGCTAACTTATAAAGCAAACAGCTCTATACACAATCTAGCTACGTGGGGAAGTATTGAATTACCCAATCTGGGATCCAGATTCACCTCCAATATTTATTCACTTATTATCCAAATGCTGGACGTTCGAAGATTATTACATTTTCTTTCTCAGGATAAAGACACTAGAAGAGGATGTGTAATTTGAAGAAGATATATTACTGTGGATGAAAACCTACAAACGAACTAAATCTGTGTTCGTTTTCGATTATAAAAGTCTTGAAACCATGCAGATAGAAGGACATCGTTCGACAGGAAGTGATTTTAAGTGTTGCCAGATTCGCTGCCATATCCATATGCGCGCCCTCTGATTTTCCACCCCCATCTTTTCTCTAATTATGTTTCAGAAGAGGAATCTATTCCGTGTCCAAATTCCTCTTGTCTAAATTTAATTCTGGTCTCTTGCTTGCATATATAAACTTTCACTTACAACATTTTTACGTTACAATTGAATCTATGTATTATTCTGACTTCCGACATTTTAGTGTTTAGATCTATTGGGATGCTGTTGGTAGGCCCGGAGTTGGATATTACTTTTTCACATCTCTGACATATTCACTAAAACTCGTTTACACGTTTATTTTAGTAATACCAAAATCTCCTGTCGTATTTTTAGACCACTTCATATACCCTGGGTACCTCATCTTTAAGTTAGAAAAAGCTCTTTTGTAGTTTGTAAAGTTTTCTGTACGAAGTGTATGCAGTGACCTGCAAATGCGATAGGGGATCGATATATTCATATGACCAATAGAAACGAGAAAACTAGAATATGTGCGGTTAAGTTTTATTCTCAAGAAGTGGTAAAGATCTAAAATGTGTACTTGGTTTCAAACAAAATGTTTTGACGATGTCTCGGAGGTTTCCTGGTAAATTCTAGTAAGTACAACTTGCGACAATAAAATTCGGTGAAAAGTTTCAGAATCAAAAGGCTTAACATAGTTTTGCAAAGCAACTTTTACCATAAAATCACACATTGCTGAGAATGAATGTACAACTCTGGAAAACTTCGGGCGAAGTTCTCTTTCAGAATGTTGTTCAGCTCGCTCACCAGATGGCGTTGAATGTCGGAAATGTCCGAAAACCTCTTGCCTTTCAGAATTAATTTCAGTCCTGGAGGGAGAAAAGTTCAGGCAGCCGGATGAGGTTAAGTGAGTGATACACCCTTTTGCTTGAACAAATGCTATTGAACGAGTAAGGCCACAAGTGACGTACCCAACTGATCCGTTAGAGTAAAAGTACACGAACTTGGACAAAGATATCGGTATTCAGTGCAATTTCCTCAGGGGGAAAAAATCCTTGTGAATAAAGCCCTCAGCGTCAAAGAATATGAAAAACATTGTATTGCTGCATAATTTCTCGCACCGAATCTTCTTTAGTCTAAGTGACCCGAGATTCCGAGACAACATTTTTTGGCGCTTCGTTTCAGGGTCGTCCCTCATACACCAGCTCCCAACGCCCGCGATCATACACACTTCAGGAAATTCAGGTCCTGAACCTGTTTGCTGATGATGGGGTCTCCTCAAGTCTCGAACAGTACCTGAATTTGTTCCAGTGTCAAATGGTATAGCACGAGTCACGAGCAAATCTTGCGCTTTCCCAAATCCTGGGTCACAATGAGGCGGAAAATTTCACAATTGATGATCAGTTTCTCCGACATCTTTGTACTGTAAACCGAGGATCATTGCCCAAAAGTCATACTTTTTTATGATTTCTTTGTAGCTCGCAGTTGTTAGGAAATTTCGAAGGCCGTCTTCGATGCTATTACGCTCGCCTCGAAAACGTTTAGTCCAGTCATAAACGCATTTCAAGGCAATGGAGTTTTCTCAATACATTTTCTTCAGCATTACATAACTTTCTTTCGCCCATTTTTTATGCGTGCAACAGAATAGCAAATTCGTTTGCTGATCTATTTTTTTTTCTTTTATTTTCAACCTCATCCACTTCACCTTCCGCTGCTAACGCCTCAGTATCTGACAGACTGAAGCCGTACCGCTTGCGGATTTGTTCGGGTATATATATTGGACTCTGATTGCACAATGAGCCAGTTGCGGGCATTACTTACCTCAGTGAACGGAAGATCATTGATCGGAACTTTATTGTGAGAGGTTATATATTGAAACACAGAATACAGACGAAAGAACAAAACGGAGGAAAGAAAAGGAAGATGAAAGAGCGAAAACAAGGGAAAGGATACGGTGATGACTGTATACAGCAAGGTATCATCGTATTTGCCTGGCGAAACTAAGGAGGAAAATTGTTAATGCGTTGTGAAGTAAATTATAACTGACTTGTGATAGAAGTAAACGTATGTAAAAGTTAGGGAATTATTGGATATAGTATACAACACCGAGATAGATTCTGTAAAGAGTGTAAAATAGTAACACTGCGAACAGTAACAATCACGTAAACTATAATAATTATTCGTTAGCATAATTAAAGTTATTTGTTATTGCACGAGCCTAACGGTGACATAGTTGTTAATTCTTAACCTGAGAGCTAGAACCACGTAAGTCCAATTTTGGCCAAAACGTGATTAATGCAGTTTTGTACAGTACTCGGAAGGCCTTACATAATGGTTGCATGATTCTTGTTATAAACACGTTAAATAATGTAAAAAGAAAATAAGTCCATTTAGTTTATATGTGAAAGGAAGTAGTTTTCTTTTTCTCGAAAACAAGGATTTACGACTTACGCTCTCAGGTACTGAATTACGGCTTATCAAAGTATCATATACACTTCCATGCACGTCGAAGAGAATATTAATTTCCATACATATATCTCAATAATCTTATACCAAATAATGCACCATTTTTTCCTTTCTATTATCTTATTTGCTTTAATGATTTGCAGGACATACCAGTTACAATGTAAACATACACATACAAAAACATTTTTTTCTCAATAAAGCTATAAATAGTTCAAACCCAAGAGGAGCATTTATAGCTGGTAGTTGCACACTAAATAAGCATTAACCTCAACGTTTACAGAGCTGACTAATATGTTGCCTCATACGCGACAATATTGACTTATCCAAGGATGTTAGAATTAAAGGATATGCCAAAATATAAACAACTGAATCCGAACATAAAAACGTCAGTCCGCTATCGTGATATACAAACAGAATTTAAAAGATTTGGAAATACCTGAAATTAAAGTGATGAACTTGTGAAACTGGTGTTTTACTCCATTTTGTGTTACTCGTTCTAACCAAATTCGCATAGCAATATTGAAAGTATCTGTAAATAGCACTCTACTAAGTTCCGGCTGTGCACACCAACTTGTCGGATTGACGTTACATTCGGATTCAGTTGTTTTTATTTTGGCATATCCTTTAAATTCTAACATACTTGGATAAGTCCATGACGTCACGTGTAAGACAACCTATTAGTTCTATAAACGTTGCATTTACCTACGCATCAAGTAAACAAGACTTACCAAATGAATAATCCCAGCCGCAGTAAGCCATACGGAAATAAAGATGGAAACCAGCTGAGCTAATCGTATAGAGCTGGAAGTCTTAAGAATGTTTAGGTACTGCAGAATGTCTGGCACTGTCATCAGACGTAAAGCTCTCAGAAACCTCAAGCCTATGTAAAAGAAAGAAAGAACCCATTAATTAATTGTTTGCAGTCCTGTGACTTACGAACAGCAACAATCATTTATCATTGTTTGCGAACTTCTCAAACTGAAAAACGGGAACAGTAATGATAAAAACAGTACATATAGTGAATGTAATATGTTAGGATAATTAATTTTCAATTCGTGAACATGTAAGCATCAACAAAGAAAATATGTTACGTATTAAGACAAGATATACGTCCAGAGAAGCTCTTATACATTGGTCCTTCCATGTGAAATCATTAGATGGTTGGATGAAAATTTGTCCACTACTATGAGGTAGAAAGAATATCAAATATTACGGTTTTCAGGAACATCATTCCGAAGAGATTCACTGCTAAACAGGGGCGTGTGAGTTGTAACTGTATTTCTTCTTTGATTACAATATGACGACAAACAATTAATATACCAAGAACTAACTAACTAACTGAGGTATAACTTTTAAATTTACTGTGTGATTCTACAACTATATAAGGTACAGTTTGATGAACCAATATTGTGTCCATTCTTAATTCCAATGCAAGTTAGGGAATAACAATAAAATAAATGATATGACATTTAAATGTAGTACATATTCGTTCAGGTATAACTTTTGTTGGAAAATGTACAACTTACTGAACATCGCTTTCGTCTTTTCACCATTCTGCCCTTGCTCGTCACTGACTCCTCTCCACATGAATTACGGAACGAACTACTCACAAATTAGAAATATCGAAACTGTTCTGTCAAATTATTTTCTGTGTTTTCGTCTGGAACGAAAAAGCTGTAAGTAAAATTCCTTTCCTTTTTATTGTAAATTGCCCTTCCGGTTTTTCTTGGTCTTAGTGATATATATATATATATATATATATATATATATAAATATATATATACTATATTTTATATTTATTTCTTCAAATTGTGCACGTGTGTTCTGGGAACTTCTGTCTTGTCTACAACTGAAGACGGAAGAAGCATAAAATTTTAAGTGACTTTATAGTGCTGTGTGCGTGATCTTCGTCAAGATATTACGTAAGTACAATTCCTTTCCTTTCTATTCAAATTTCACCTATTATATTGCCTATCCGACCTTCTCATATATGTACTTATTTTATCTATATCTATATTTGAATTGAAATTTTGAATTTATTTTAAGGCCTTTAGGCAACTATGGCTCAGGCCGTATGATGAGATGAATTGGTGGAATGAAGGAAGTGGGAAGAAACAGGAGCACCCGAGAAAAACCCACGCACACGGGATTTGTCCACCACAAAGCACGCATGGCATGAGCAGGGATCGATCCGACGACTCATAGCACCAAAGGTGAGCGCTCTACTAACTAAGCCACCGTGGCCCCATCTATATATATATTTTAAGGTAAATTTTCAATAAAAAGGAAAGAATTTACTTACAGCTTATTTGTTCCATATGAGAACACACACACACGCACAATAATTAACATAGATTTTTTCGATATTTCAGACTTTAAAAGTCCTTAGTCTTGAAGGGAGAAGAAATGACGGAAAAGTTGCAGATTGAATAAAAGACTAAGACGACAGTGACGCCACGTAGTGGACGACGCATCAATCTTGGAGAACAATTGACTGCTGTATAGCGTGTGTAGATTTCAGGAACTTGGAACAATTGACAACCGTATTGCGAGTAAGTTCAGGAGGGGATCGTGGAAGGAAATGTGTTGAAAGTGCAGAGTAAACGGGAGGTTTAGGTTTATTGAAGGTTAAGACCAGATTTCATTTTTGCACTCAATCCATGAATAAAGGCCCCTTCCCACAGACGGCGTGTTAAGGTGCTGGTCGTAGAGGGCAACAAGGAAAGATAGATCAAAATTGGTGTTGTGTGAATGGGTGTGTAAGGAGACTAGTGCATCCGGTTTGTTGATAGTGCAAAAGTGGCGATGGTTATTAAGACGAACGCTGAGAGGCCCACCTGTTTCCCCACATAAAAGGAATCACAGAATTTGAAGGTTATGATGTATATTACATTAGAGACGTGGCATATACCTTAGTATTTAGGATGTACCGGCCACTAGCAGTATTGATAATGACTGTGGGAGAATTGATGGAAATGCAGCAGGTCCTACATCTGGGTATTTACATATGTGGGCAGCGGTTTGGGGTAGTGACGACGGAGGATTCGTACGGACCAAAATGTT
This sequence comes from Lepisma saccharinum, assembly GCA_022664845.1. Lineage (NCBI taxonomy): Eukaryota > Metazoa > Arthropoda > Insecta > Zygentoma > Lepismatidae > Lepisma > Lepisma saccharinum. The sequence goes on from JAGDQP010000401.1 coordinate 139,700, forward strand.
CCTAAGATTAGGGGGATGCTCAAAGACTAATCTAGGTTTGGTGGGAAATGCTGATCTTGTGCCTAGGTCGGACTGGTGAATGTGGAAATGAGTGTGTAGGATTTGTTTGATCTTGGTTAGTTTAGGATGAAATTGGGTGATTAGAACCGGTGGGTTGGGATTGGTGTTGGAGGCTTGAGTGGGTTGAATGTGTGAGGATGGACGTCGAATCTGTTTGGTTACAAGGTTAGATGGGTGTCCTTGGTTGACTAGAGCCTCGTGGAGGCGTTGGTTGTAAGTTTCAGTCGCAGAGCTGATGGAATTCAGGCATTGTCCTCTGAGAACAAGGGAGAAAGTAATTACTTTCTTGGTGTGGTAAGGATGGGAACTTGAGAAGTGTAAATACTGCATGTGGTCGGTAGGTTTTATGTAAACAGAAGTATATTTAGTGGGTTCCATTACTACTGTCCCCCTTTTCCTCTTCCCAATTTTAAAATAGAAAGAATCAATGTTTTTTGCTCTAATTTTGCAAGCACGTGAGGGAGGTATGTATAAATTAAATAAGGTTAAGTGCATAGATATTCGACAAAGTTTCGTCGTTTTTCGTAACCAAAATTGCGAAAGTTATATTTTTCTTAATGGAAATCAATATGAAAATGCTCGCAGACTAGGAGGATCTTCGCAAATCTTTGAAGATTAAATAAATATTACTGGAAGCAATTTAGTACTAATTTCCCGTACTCCAGGCCCTTGATAGGCACACACACACCCTGACACACCATAGAAAACACCGCAAAACCCGACGTAAATACGCCATTGACCATTCTCTCCAAGGTGCATACCAACTACCCTGTTTGCTTGAAAAACAGCGGAATCGACTACTGAAACGACGGAAATGGTTGAGGGGGTGTCCCCTATAGTGCGTCAGGCTGTGGTCACCATTCCTAATTTGTGCCTGTCCAGCTGCTTTCTGACATATGTGTTATTATCGCACATTAATCACCTCATCGCAAACCACCTTGGAATTTCATTCAGGCTGACTAGTTATTTTGTGTTATATGAAGAACTCAGGCAACTACAAAATTCTGAGTTATAACTTCAACAAATACCCTAATTTTATTAGACAGTTACTTGAAATAATAAAATCCATGAACTGAAATTAACACATCTAATTTCTAATACAATATTATTTATAAAAATATGAAGAGTGTTGACAAAAACTTAACACGTTTGTGAGCACATTATTTTCATTGATTAATACTTAGAAAAGAAAGTACTACACAACATTACAGGCTCTCCGATTATCAAATAGTTAGGATCCTCGTTTCCTGTAACCGTAACTTAACGTTCAAACTTGGTTTTAACCTTACTTGTTCCATTTAACAAAATCGTTCAGAGTTCGCTTTAACAAAATCTGTAGGTCTCGTCCTTAGAAATACATGCGCTTGTTTAGAACGTTATTCAAACAAAAACACAACATTATAAAACAGAAGTTTTTTATTTCGATAGAAACAAATTATATTGTTCACTTGATGAGTTTGGTAAGTTTATCAAATCTGCCAAACTTTTCCTATCCATTAATTCCTGTTTTCTCTACCACAATGTTACTACTACCTTTATTTCACTAATATTGAACACTTTCCACTTCTAATAACAGAGAATTGCTACTCTGTTTTAACGCATCCTAAAATGATTCTAATGTTCTAAGTGAATACAATTATAAGTTATGCACATGTGTATCTCCAGACTATTTTTGGTCTTATATGATGATTTACTGACCGAGAACTACATAATATGTAAATAATTTAGACACAAGCCAGTAGTTTTAAAATTTGATTTCATAATGCTATTCAAATGGCAGTTTATGGCTATTGATTTCAAAAGACTATTGCAGCTATCAAGACACAAAAACTTCGCAGATGACTTAGTATTCACTGATCCATAGAAACTTATTAAATTAGAAGTCCAGTTAAAGAAGGAAAGGACACAATTTCATAGAATCGTTTAAAGACCTGCGTTCTTTAAATGTTATAGTTAATTGTTTATTATTTCTTTACTCACTATTACACCTTTTGATTATGAAACATCCATTAATTTCAAAACATTTTGTTTGCTGACAGGTATGATTTTGTCTTTTTCAGTATTTGAGAATTAACTCCTTACCTATTAGATCACCAAGAAGTATTAAATTAGTTAATTTTGTATATTATAGTATTCAATGTTCAAATGTACTTCTATGATTAACTACCTAGTTTTTTTTTCTTCCTCATAACTTACCTATCCACGTCCTATTCAAGTAAATTGAAACAAAGGAAGGGGGAATAGTGAAGTAATCTACAAACGAGTACATCTCCAGCATGAACCACAGCTTATCACTGGCTGCTATAAACTAGAAAGAGAGAGAAAACAGAGTAGATTTACCTCCTCATGTTTTACATATAATTATTTATACTAAACAGATTGTGTTTTTACAATTAATCTAATGTGAGCGAGTTCTCCTAAATTACCTATTAATATTTCTTGACCAAAAAAGGGGTTCTCACAATTGCATACTTCTGCCTACATTCTCCTTCCTCTTTCTTTCACCCCCCTTCCCTAACACATGAACACATCATAACGAGAAAGACGTAAAGGAAAAGGAATTAAAAGTTCGAAACCGAAAATTAGTGTTCTCCTTGTTCTTTTTTTTTCTTGTCTCACAAGGAACTAGTTTCACAAGAACTATCTTTCAACTTGCTTAGTTTTCTGTTCACTAATCTATATATTCAAGTATAAATGGTAGTTACTAATTGATATTTCCTAGAATACATGGTAGTTACTCATCTATATTTCCTAATACACATGGTAGTTACTAATTTATATTTCCTAGTATAGATGGTACTAATCTATATTTCCTAATGCACATGGTAGTTACTAATCTATATTTCCTAGTATAGATGGTAGTTACTAATCTATATTTCCTAATGCACATGGTAGTTACTAATCTATATTTCCTAGTATAGATGGTAGTTACTAATCTATATTCCTAATATACATGGTAGTTACTAATCTATATTTCCTAGTATATATGGTAATTACTAATCTATATTTCCTAATATACATAGTAGTTACTAATCTATATTTCCTAGTATATATGGTAGTTACTAATCTATATTTCCTAATATACATGGTAGTTACTAATCTATATTTCCTAGTATATATGGTAGTTACTGATCTATATTTCCCAGTATACATGGTAGTTTCTAATCTCTGTCACAAAGTGAAATTACATATTCTACAGCTCAAAAACTGACCGAAAATTGCTTCGTATCTTTAAAAAGAAAGAGTAAGATCAAAATTCGAACCCAATAACCTTATTATAATGGTATACAAACATGAAGATCTCTCGATAGATAAGAAATAATATACAAAAGTTAACGTAGTATGTTATCAGAAAACGATTTGTAAGTAATAATAAAAAACATAAGAAGTTGCAATTTGACACCATCGTGTTTACAACATTGTGAATCTATAAAAGCATATTTTTTTAAAAAGACGTTGTGTGGGTTTACTAAATGAAGGTCATAAGTCACACCAGAAGGGCATAAGTGTAATTCCAGGTTAACTTGTTTTAATGTTAGTGATGCGGTACTTCATTCTACTGTTGCTATGATGACAACTGAATCGGTAGTTGGTAGAACGAAATAAACGCCAAAAGTGAAAAAGTCGTGTTTTCTCGTGAAACTTTGCTTATTGAATGGATACACAGCGCCAGTTCAAAGTAGGAAATTGTTTAGACAATGGACAGTCAGTTTATTCCTTGCCTCTGACACTGTGAATCTATTCATTGAGAAACTTTTGGCCCTGAAAAACGACTTCTGCCATTTTGGCGTTTATTTCCTTCTTCCAACTACCGATTCAATTGAAAAGTACAGGAAAAGAAGAGGGAGGAAGTCCATAAAAGTAATTTCTCGTAATACGCACTTTAGAGATTAACTCTCCCATTTGTCCCTTTAATATTCTAAAAATCGCTCTAGTGCGTAGCTGTCATTGTGTCGTATTTGTTACGAGTGCGAACTCATTTTTTTTTTTAAATGGACATGCCCCCTTCTTTCCCTGTACTCTTTAGTTGTATTAACACGTGTCAGTTGTTAGTTATTACTTGTAATAAAGCTTCTTTGTTCGTCCTCACAGATATTTTGTTGACACTTATCTTTCATATTATACACTTCAAATGTTCGGTGCTTAATAGCAAATGTAACATGAAGTACAAAATGCAGTGTTGCAGACAGCAAATAATATATAAGGGAAAAAGTAACGAAATAACGGTCTTGTGCACAGATAATTATAAATAACTGTAGGTTTTAAATAAATTATTATAAATGTATTCACTAGAAGGATCACGTCTATGTAATAGTGCAATATACCGGATATTTTCTGTAGCTATATCATGAAGTTAATCATTTTGATTTTTCAGTTATTTTAAATTTCGAAAATTTCAGTAATAATAGTAAAGTAAAAAATATACTAAGTAGGGCAAAATGTTTTCTAAAATTCAGCATCATTAATGAACGCCAAATATTTAATAAATCGAGGTACTGTCATTTAAAAGTACTGTGACTATATATCATGTTGGAAATACTATACACCAAATTATATCCAATTGTATTAAACTTGTTAGGTCTATGGACTTAATATAAATGGGTTTAGAACAAATGATCTTAACTTTAGTGGAATCTTTCCAATTTATCAAAAAATGTTAATTTTATTTACAATTTTAAAATGTTGAGCAGGCGTGAACTTCGACTGCCTCTATTTCGAAACCAGAGCTGTTTACGAACGAGGTATTTTGATCGAGTTTCAGGTGTAGAACAAGTCATATCATTTTCTAATAGGTATTTGCAATCACCAAGGACTATCTGCACTATGTGGAAATATTATACTACATAAATTATATATGACTATTGGTAGGTAAGAGAATACACTCACAGCCTGATTTACAAAACATCCCAATTAACCCATAAGGTTCATTTCCATAGATGTCTTACTGTTAAAATCAACTTGAAACACTTGCAAACAACTTTTTCGTGTCGCGATAATCCTTCTGGCCATAGCAATATAGTACAAAATATCATATTGTCACTGCGCTTTGAATAACTGCTTTGCGCATAAACCACAACTTTCTCAAAGAAAGCAAAACATGAACAATTTGCGCACGCCAATATATGCGGAAAAATCCAGTTTTTTTTTTGGTTAAAAAGTACTCTGTGCTCCACTCGTCACACAGATGTTGCGTGGCAATGGTAATGAAAATTCGATATTGTTGTATTCCTAAGGTAGTGGATTTTGAGAAGCGGTTCTGATATTATTGTACAATCTGCTGCAAAAGTTCTTTTCCTTTGATCAAATTTCATTTGATAATAATTTCTAAATGGATAGATCGATCAGCATGATTTTATGTAAGTTTCAAGGAGGAAGTTGTAGAAAGAACTTAAAAATATTAGAACTACCTATGAATACAGTGGAATGAAAAAAGATCAAATACACCACAAATCACAGAAATATGAATGGTTCAAAGTAAGACGTGGTCCTTAAGGTACGCTGAGCTTACTTTTACGTATTAATGTAGATTCGTTGAAAGGAAAGGCTTTTATATACATAACATTCTTACGATAAAATATACTTGAATCTTAGCTAGAGTTTACGCGTGTATCAATAGTTATTGATACTAATAGTTTGAATCAACTAAAATAGGAAACAACATTATAATTATAGATTAGAAGTCTCAGAACAATTAAAGAACAACAAAGTTAAATTTCTGCTATCGGTTGCGAATTGTAGAGAGGAAACAATTAAGCATACAAAGAAAAAAGTACCCTATTTGGAACGGGCTATGAATGGAAATTTTCTTTGAATTATAGGTTTCCAAAATCATGTTATTTATTGTAGAATCACTTCATCTAAATTGTTATTTTATTTGCTATCAGGTTATTTGCTATTGTAATTAATCTCATCTTCCACTCGTCAGTCACAATATAATGTATTTGATAATACTTTTATAAACAAATTATTTTTATTTAGATCATATCTATAAATACTGAGTATGAAGTGACTTTTGAATTGGACAGCATTGCAACAGTATAAAGTTAAAAAGATGTTCTGAACACCCTACGCGAGACAACCCCGTACAACATAATCTTAAAATTGTACTAGATTGCTGTTATCGGTGGCCCTTCGTACGATTTGTGACCTATCATGACATAATGGCAATTGTTAGAATTGTATTTTATTTCGAGCGTAGATTAGGTCTCTACTGCGTCGGAAATTTTTAATACGTTGTCCATGAGGACTTAAAAAATGACAAGAAGCGATCTCAAATTTTATTATTTGTATGAGCTCAATATTCGTCTTGTATGATGAGGAAAAACATCAATCAAGATGGTAAGCATGAATCGGGTGAGACATAATCGACCTTATTAATCGTTAACTAGGCTGAGACATAACTCAATACACCATAGCGGAGAGAAAAAAAAAGATATAAAACAAACCCTACTTGATTTAACTACGAAGTTAAGGTTGACTATTCAACCCTTAAGTATTAAGAGCGCAATGCAAGAGCCTTGAGATTAAATTTGTCCAATTTCAAGGCTTCTTTAGGAGAGGAAAGAGGAAGAAGTTATCAACAGAAACGTCATTCGTAAGTTTCTACATCAACGATTAAAAAAACAACTCATCTGGTTGTGAAGTTAGCGCGAGAATTTCGCTGTTGACATATTAGTAGTAGTACGTATTCTGACAAATTCTCATTTACACTACCTGATGCAGCTAAGAAATAGATGCCTGCTACACACTAGACCCTTATTTGCCTATGCACAGATGTTCGTTCCAAGACGCAGACAATAGCCTCTTCTGTTTGCCGTTATGTTAGCAGCAGGCAATGTATCGATTCTACACCAACTGTGTATTCAGTACTGTTTTACAGAGATGGCTGCATGGGGAAAATTCCCACGTTCTCGCTCTAGGACTTCGCTGGCTATAATGTCTTTTGTCTCTCCGGCTTACTGATCATGGAGAATCCACTCACACTACCCATGTAATGGTTTTCTTTCTTTCTTTTTTTTTTTTTTTTTTTTTTTTGCAGAATGCAGATTAATGAAGACAAAATGTAAAAATGTACAAAAGTATCAAACACCCTCTCTCGCAAAATAGTTTTCTTTTTCATGTACACCCTTAGTAAATAAATTTATTGCGTCTTTCTTTTAACAAATCACAATGGGAATTTGAGAGTCTTCTAATAGAATTTACTAGGTTTTTTTTATAACTTAATGTTAATAAAGCTCTTTGGAAAGACACAAGATCCACTAAGCTCACCTTATGATGTAGGGTTGTTTTCAGTATATATATATATATATATATATATATATATATTTTTTTTGGGTGGGCCAATTTTCTTTCAAATACTGAGGTTCGAGTAGTCATCAAAAGTTGTGCATTGGTACAAAATAAAGCCATGCCAAATATGGCCGTCCTAAAGCAACATTTAACAGGACCTCTGTACCTCTAAAGGGTCTTTTTTTTATTTGCAAAACAAATAATAAAACTATGGTACCAGTTTCCACATGTTGGAGTTCGAGTAGCTATGAAAAGTTGTGCACTGGTACGATATGAAGCCATGTCAAATATGGCCCGTTTTGGCCGTTTTCAAAGCAAACATTTTCTCGGTCTCCGGGGTCCGGCTAGATAGTTTTTGTTCTGGCTGTGTTTCGGAGAATAAACATAACATAACTTTTGCACGGTACTCAAACTCATTTTTTTTTTAAAGTTCGTTTTCAAAAACAACATTTTGTCGGGCACCCGGGGCCGGGCTAAGTATTTTTTTTTATCCAGCTGTGTTTCGGGCAAACAAACATAACATAACATGCTATAATTTTTGTACGGTACTCAAAGTCAACGTTCTAACCATTATTTTCGGGGAGCGCAAAACGGTTGAAAAAATTGTTAGAAATTTGAGTTTGAGTACCGCGAAAAAGTTGTAGAATGTTATGTTATGTTATGTTTGTTCGCCGAAACACAGTCGTATCAAAAAATATCTAGCCCGTCCGCAGAGTCCGAGAAAATTTTTAGTTTGAAAACGGTCCAAAACGTTTGACGACCAAAACCGGCCATATTTGACATGGCTTCATTCCGTATCAATGCACAAATTTGATGACTACTCGAACACCAATATCTGAAAAAAAAAAAAATCGTCCCATCCTAATACGATATTCAATTAAATATTCAATGTTGACATCCACACAGAAAAACTTAATTTGAAACTTCATATTTCTGGCGTTTATAGTATCTTAAGAAATAGTATGTCTTAGTTTCCTTAACTATTATTTTCTCTTACGGAAAAGGAATGGGAAAGATAGTACTCCTTGACCTTAAGAAAAGGTATTATCACGTCATTTGTCTGGTGTAACTAAAGAAAACCACGAAATATCTAAGTAAGAACAGTTGAGATGAACTGTATTTGAATCTGTCCTGCCTCTCCAATATGGGTTTGTATCTTCGTCACTAGACTACAGGGCAAGTGTGATTTTTTTTACATCACATGCACTCAGATTCGTAGAAAATGATTAGTAGGAAAATTTTCTAAGCCCAACAAGTTCCACAATATGGTATATGGAACCAATATTCGATATGGGATTTATAAATGAGCGATCTATATATATCATGCTTGTGAATTAGATTAGTTTGGTACTTCCGGTTTGTACAATTTACAGATTTAGAATAAAATGTTAATTTTCCATGGATATCAGTGTGTTAGGATATGATTATTCTATATTATGGACCATCCTTCTTCTCTTTGTAATCTCTGTAATCTTTTTACTAGCAATATTTTGCCAGTTACTTTGATAGAGTTTCATCTCTTTCACTTCACACGTACAACCAAAATAATCTCTCTGTTCACGTCTACATTGCAAATAGTTTGTTTTTCGATCCTTATAGGTAACACAGCACTAGCACTTTTTTTTTTAGTTAGTTCAGGCAGTATCACAAACAAACGTTTCTTTCTGCATCGTTTCAAAATGACTAGTTTCGATCGTAATTTCCATTTGTCTACAAACCGGTTAACTCAACAGAAGCTAAATGAATCGAAGTTGATATTTTCTCATCCAGTGAGAACCAGAAATGAGATCATGGATTTACTTCTAATTTCTTTTTAATATTTTATGAATACACGAAAGCTTTTGCCCAATTATTACTTTTCAAGAAATAAATAAATTATCAATAACAAGTTTCGAAGGTATTTTATAGGTTCTTAACTTGATGCATTTGTTAAATAGATATAAGTATCCAGTTTATACTGTATAAACTACTGTTGAAACATCATGCATAAACCTCACAATTCGATTCGTAAGGTTTTATCATCCGTTAAAATTGAGGAAATTCAAATTCAAGTTAATACAAATGTAAGTAGAAAGTAATTTAAACTACGAGGATTATATGCTTTCAATAAAGCTTCTACTCTTAATTACTTATTAGTTATTATCTATGTATTGTCTAAAATGTTCTACTAAACCTATAAAAATACTAGGTTTAGTATTTTTGTAAGTTTTGATGATCATTTCCGACTAGATATTTATAAGTAATAGCTGCACAAGAAATATATACAGGGTGGTTCTGAAGATCCGTAACAGGGCCATAACGCAGCTCCTAGTGAACAGAAACCTTTGAAACAAAAAAAAATGTTAATACCAAAGTGCATATGCGGAATCACGTGGTGATGATTATGAAATCAGGGGTGTCTCGGGAATATTTCTACGGGGGCAGCTTTAAAATTTTAAACGGCAATAGGGGTTGATTTTGCTCCCATTAAAACAAGCATTATATTTTGAACAACTTTTAGAGGAAACATTTTTCAATAGCTCATGCCGCTTGGCAGCTAGAAGACTTAATTGTTGGTCAAAATTAACATGATGTAGAGGGTTTTTGGATGATGTAACTCAAAGGGAATAGTAAATAATGGTTCCGAACTAAAGTGAAATACTAAATGGGATATGTGGAATCAAACAATGAAATTTTCGAAAACAGGGGCGTCCCGAGAATATAGTTAGGGGGGTACTTCAAAATTCTAAGTAGAAACAATGATAAATTTTCCTTTCTTTGAAACAAACATAAAATTTTGAACAACTTTCAGTTGAAACATTGTTTAATATCTCGTAACGTTTGGCAATTACAGGAGTAAATTGGGAGGTCAACAATTAACTTGCCAAGTAGCTCTTGTAACTGGAGATACTTTAAAATGTTTCCTCTGAAAGTTGTTCAAAATTTCATGTTAGGTAGTTTTCAAGAAAGCAAAATCAACCATTATTTCTATTTAAATTTTTAATGTTGCCCCCGTAACAGTATTCCGGTGACACCCCTGTTTTCGAAAATTTTCACTGTTTGATTCCGCATATCTCTTTTAGTATTTCACTTTAGTTTGGAACTTTCATTTACTATTCCCTTTGAGTTACAGACTCCGAAAAGTCCCGAAACCCCTCTACATCATGTTAATTTTGACCAACAATTAGGTCCTCTAGCTGGCAAACTGTATGACCTATCGAAAAGTTTTTCCTCTAAAAGTTGTTTTAAAATATAGCGCTTGTTTCAATGGGAGCAAAATCACCCCACCCCCCTATTGCCATTTAAAGTGTTGAAGTGTCCCCCTCCGTAGAGGTATTCCCGAGACGCTGCTGATTTCAGAAACATCACCACGTGGCATATGCACTTTGGTATGAACATTTTTTATTTCAAAGATTTCGGTGTCCTAGGAACTGTGTTATGGACGTGTTACGGATTTTCAGAACCACCCTGTAAATATATATACAGTTGCTGCATCACATTTAGCAAATTTGTTCATGTTAATTTTGTGAAACGTTTTTGCACAAAAAATTACAGTATCTACTGTAACTGCACAAGGTTAATACTTACACGTATAAAAAAGTACACCATAAAAAATATATTGAAGGCTAAATCTATTTGCTGGGTAATGTTACTGCTCCATGTCTGGCACTTCTCTACCTCCTCACTGAAAAACAATAAAAATAACAACAGTTAAATATATTTCATATATATATGTGTACATTTCTTTATTAAAATAGATGTAAACATTGGAAGCACTACTGGTAAAAATTACTATGATAAATAGCATGGCAAATTTTCCAAATAAACAATACATTTTTTTTCTCTTTTTAAATATTTGTTCTAAATTAATTTAGAATTATAGGTAACATGAAGAAATGCTTTCTACCCTTTTTCCTTACCTCTTAATTTGTGTGAGCTAAATCAGTTGAGTTTAAAATATTATTTTGGAAAATAATTATATAATTAACAGTGATTAATAAAAAGTTTATTTGTCTTTTAGATAAGAAATAAATAAATAAATTCAATATCATTCAATAAAGTTCCATCACATTTACTTTAACAAAAATATTTTCTTAATGTGCAAACTAAAGGAAAAAATATCAGACTGGCATTTTTTAGCGGGGGCTACTAATTAACATATTTATGTTGTTGTTAATTAACAATAAGTAACAGAAATACATTTAAAGGAAAATAATTTGAGAATTGGCATGTTGTGCTAAGAGGTAGTAAATCAAAAGGTTCTACTTACGTTTTATAAACCTCAATGGATTCCGTGCAAAGCAACGAAAACACTAAACAAAAATAAAACCATAACTGACGTTTCAAACTCTTTGGTCCATTGTCAAAGTTACGAACGTATAGTCAAGAACGAAAAACAAAATAGAAGACATATTTACAAATAAATGATATCGCTATGGTGAATGGAAACCATGGAATAAGTTGGTTTATTGAAATGACTCCTATCTGTGTTGAGTCAAGAATTCTGTTGATGGTGTGCACCAGGATGGTTTAATTGTGGTATCAATATGTGAACCTGATTTATGAATGATGGAAAAAGAAATAATATTACGTTTTGATTCATTCAAATTGTTAGACAGAGATGATCATGGGTGGCAAGTGTTCGTGTCTCTAATATATCCCTTCAATTTCTTTTCGTCGTGCCAATGTATGTTTGATCGCATTCCCATGTGATTTTCTATACTCCTAAAAAAAAGTTAGTTGGTTAGAAAAAATAACTATTGAAAGCAGTAAGTGATTTTTCATCAGTGTTTGGAGAAGATAAGGCTAGTGTGATACTGTATCCCTATGAGGAAAATTCGGCGGGCCGCCGGTGGCCCACCAACCGTGAAGGCGGGCCACCGGTGGCCCGCCGAGGTTTCCTCATGGGGTATACTTTCTAAAAAATATTATATTTCAAATTTTTGTGTGATTTGGATGACTGTGTATGGTAGATGGGTAATCTCACATACTGGAAATCTATTTTTTTTTTTTAGAGATTTTGAATCCTTAAATGGATTTCTTAATTGAGTTGAGTCAATTCTGTAAAACCTCTCATCTATATACAGTATTGAAAACAATAATAAAAAAAATAATGTCGTTGTCAAGGTCTTTCGGAGAGTAAACATCAAATGTGCACACAAGGATAAATTAAAAGAAATCGTTAAATATAAAATGTTTTAAACTCAAATGATTTTTAAAACATATTTTAGACCGTCCATACAAATCCTCTTGAAGTATAAGAAATACAGAATAATTGATCTGAACATAGTTTGAAATGAGCCATAATTTCACTCGATCCCTAGAATTGCCCAGTTGATCAAAGGCATAGGTTAAAGTTTACAATGAGTTAAATTTAATGTAAATGTAAGTTAGCAGAAGTTTCAAGAACAAAAAAAAAAGATTTCTTCAAACGTTTGCTAACGCATCTAAAGTACTTTCCTCACTTTCAAAGTTTTAATTTACGGTTTTGATTCCCTGAAAAAGCTCCGGAGAAAACAGTGAAATTTTAGTTCATTTTATGTGACAATATATTGAGGAATCTTATAAATATAAATATAAAATACGTCTTGGACTTTCCAGTAACATTGCTTCATTATTTAGCAACAAATACTTTTCCACTACGTTAAAGAATTAACATCCATGAGTGACTTAAAAAGAACCAAAATTTTACTAGCAAATACTTAGTTTCTTTTCTAAATCTATCGACGCTTTGGAGTTAAGAAACTATAACAATATATATTGTATCTTACTGTTTTAATTGTAAATTATCTACTTTTTAAATATAACACAACTTGACTAAACATTAGTAGGGTGGAGCGAAAAGAATCAAATTTGTTTCACTGGTTTTTAATAGCGAAAATAAGTTGAATTTAGTCTTTCTGAATAAGCCTGCAAAAGCTTTTTTTTTTTTCTGAAAAATAAATTCTTTCGACGCCAGAAGAGCTTCACCCTGCTAAACATTTATGATTAATAATATTGCCGTTTGAAGAACTGTTTCACACAGTCTTACTACATATGTGCAATTTCTGATTCTCCCAAGCATTCGTAAGTGTCGTAGAACACAAGGCGTTTATACTTTTTTTTTAGAAAATTTTATTTTGTATTGACATACTTCTCCTTTGAATAATGTTTGCCGTACTTAATGTTTTAGTAATGTTTTTCCTATATCACTAGTACAATTTTGATGGTTCAATTCGATGAAAAAAATACTAGATTGAGCAAAATAACTCTCAATCCTGAAACCCACTTAAAATAATTAAATCAATCATTTTAGAAAGGACAAATGTTTCATAATGAACGATATGGATCCTTAATAAAACGACCAATTGAGTTATAGAACATAATTAAATCTTTACTTATGAAGAACCTGTGAATTATAATTATACTATATACGTATAATTATTGCATTATTACGGCCAGACACGTATACACAATAACAAGATTTCATTCCTGTCCAGACTACTTTGTCAAATGAACACACAATCAACACAGACGAACCACGAATTGTACTTGTATTACCATACAGTCTACTATCATCACCAACAGTTACGATCAAAACACGGACTGTTATCAATCAGCAGCCATACATACATACATACACACGCACAAACACTGCTGCTACACATTCTACATCGTTGTTGACATTGTGTGTGAACGAAATGGCATTTACATTGTACTCCAAGATTATAGATTCTTACCATCGATCAAAGGACATAACTGATTAACACATTTTCTTTACGCTTTAAGTCTTTGGTATACCTTTGAGAATTGAACCTAATGATGAGTTCATGCACTTACACAAGAATCGTAAGTGTTTTGTTAGTACTATCTTTGTATTGAATATGTGTATGTTTCATTGTTCTCATACTTGTTTAGCAGTATGTGCTCTTTATCTTTTACTTGTTTAAGGACAAACTTATTCGCTTATAATTCCAAAATATTATATTTTTTCTTAATCTGTACGTATGTGGTAAAATGCAAAGAATTCTGATCTGGTTTTCAAAGTGGCTTCTCGGCGCTTGTTTGCTAAGAATGACAAATCCAAAATAATTAATGTAGGAATACCAATAAACGAAATAGAGTTAAGGTTTTGAAGCCAATATCAGAAACTAACTATTAATTACAATCGTTTTTCTGTAGCGTCAATACAATATTAAATATTTTGAGAATCGTTTGAATTAACGGAACTTGCAATAAGTTCATTTTCCTCCCGAAAGAGCAAATATTTCTGTAGTTATTTTGCATTTATAATGCAAGCTTGGAAATAATACTATCACTTAATGAAATGAAGGTAGAGATATTTACATAATATCAGTAACATATTTTCATACGAGTAAAATTCATAAGTTATGTTCAGAATTTGACATCTTTTCTGGGTTTATTTTTATTACCTAGAAAAGCTATAAAGAAAGAATTGAATATTGTAATTATCACGACTATAAACGTAGAAATTCGAAGTAATACGCATATTCAATGCTAAAAATTAAACGGTACTATTTTATTTCGCGTTACATAATTTTAATCAGATATGACTGATATAATTCATTTCAGACACGATTAACTTAATTCAACTAGCCAAGAAAATCGTTCTCAAATATCCGAATAAATCAGAAAAGCATTACAGTGGTACGAATAACGATCGATTTGACTTAGATACGGTACATTTGCTGACTTATGCGCACGAATGAGATGTGTGGATATCTTTGGAATAATATTTTATTTATAGCAGACAAAAATGAAAATAAAATTATTATTCTCGACAAGATCCTGTCTTCGGTAACTTATTATATGGAAAACACTTTTATAGCTGTACATCCAAAGTTTTGCTTGAACCGTAATATCAGCAAATATTTCATATGATACATTAGTCACGGTCAAAGTAGTGATACACGGCCATGTATGTTCCTCTTATGAGAGGTATTTTCAATGTAATGTCGAATTTGCTTATCACATTGTCGATGTAGCGATAAGAACAAAACAATTTCTTCAGATCTTCAGAAGTATTCCGACGAATGAACCTTTTTTGATATGGTATAGACTATCTGATTGTTAATTCAATAAACATTTCTATACAAATACGAGAAACAATACATATTTCTAATGAAACTTATAGTATTGTGTTCCCTTCGATAGAATATAAGGGAAGCTTCCTTTATGATATTTCCTTAAAATCGGGTGAATGCTTGATGCAACCGTTCGATTTTTCTAAGAAAGTTATTCAAAATCTGAGACATTACCACATGCCAACATCGCACTATATGTTCGTTAATTCTAGTCTCATAGTAAAAGGATTTGTACTTTGTCCGTGAGCCTAATCATATCATGCTTCGATTATATAAGTAGAGTTATACCTCAATTTTTATCATTCTATCATTTAAAAGTTTCTCTTTGCTTTGTGAAGTGGTAAGAGTCTTCAATACCTTTCTTTTACCAATCACTGATATTAGTGCAAAGGTATTTTAAAAATACAGGAAAGTTTACAGCAAAGAATAATAACTAATTAATATATTACGTTTTAAATATTATTAATATACAATGGGGAAAATGGCAGCGGATAATAAGCGTTAAATTTTCTTCATGTTTAAAATTCTCTTTTCAAGCATTTTTTTATTCATGTACAGAGTGAAGAGCATCTAAATTGTTTCGCTTCTAATCTTCACAAACTTTTAAGTCAATATTTATTTTCTTGAATTTATGGACAAACTGGCATCTACAACCAGTGTTCGTTGTACCTCTTACCTGTTCATAGTGGCGCATTTATACATTTACCCTAAGATGAGACAAAATTGTTTGTTTGAGCGATAATAATTTATGTTAAGAACTAAATAATACAATTAAAAAGTACTGCAGTTAGTATTAAAGAAATGTGGTGCATATATGTAATTAAAAAACTTAATTATAGTGCATTATGATGCAATTAATATCTACTGCAATGGATATTAAAGACATATTGAGTTTAATGATTAGGAAGACGTGTTTTATTTTTATATTTAAAGTTATTAACTGAACAGTGCATCAAAGGAATTAGAACGCACTGTTCCTATTAGTAAACATTAGTTTGTGCATAATTTGCTAGTTCCGGTGTTAATGTTAAACATTCAAAAATAAATAAGTTTCTCAATGCTGAAAATTTATCCTAGGTATAGAAAAGTCACCTAACACGAAATAAACACTAGACTATTAATACATGTAAACATACAAAGCAAGTGCAAGTGAGGATTAATTGTATTGATTATCAAATATAATTAAGGAAAATAATTTATACGATTAATATGTGTTCAAGTTACTACTGCCTCTTGGAGACATTTCTGACGTGGCCTACAGAAATAGGATGCAAATATGGAAAAATGAATGCTTTTAGAATCTCTGACCCTAAACTAGAAAACTGCAAAACTACACAACTATACACTAACTGCCATAAGAAACGTTTAGAATGTTTTAAGCATTTTTTCTTTCTTTTGAGTTCTGTCATTAGTAATTAATATACTGCGTTCGAACGACTCGAGTACCAAATTGAGAGTATTAAAAACATTTATTCTAATGCCACTACAGAAATTAATGCGTTTGGCAAGATAACTTCATTCTTTCATCCCACAATAAAAAGAGAACGAATATGTTCTATGCGTTACGGTAATGCGTGTACTTCTTTCTTCCTGTACTATTTCTAACATCAAATCTATTAAACACAATATATACGACTTTTGTTGTTTCTGTAAATATTGGTTTTTCAGCAAAATTATCTTCAAACTATCAGACGCTTGGAATTTCTTTGAATTTATCATTGTTGTACTAACCATAGTATCAAAAAATGTTCATGTATGGTTGATTCTGAATTCTTTGCTTGTAAGTACGTAGATATAAATAGGAATCGATTTATAAGACAACTTGTTGCTTATTGGGCTCATAACGCCAGGAACACTGATGAGCCACAATAACCATTCTATTCGGAGATAATGGCCCAAAACAAGTGATCGATGTCGGTTAATAAGTTAAATTAAAACGGAGACGCAGACATAAGAAGTACTAGAAATATTTTCAGTAAGAAAAAATTTAAGATAAATCAATATTAAGCTAAGTTGTGATATCACAAATTTTAAGCATAGATGTATACAAATATCAAACATGTACGAAAAGTACCGACGACCTATTTTACACTGCGCACCGTAGTGTACAACTACGTTCTCTACAAACGTGTGTTCTTTCCTAAAGCTCGTGTTGATTGCATCACTTTCTTCCCGAGCTAGTTAGAACGAATTTTAATTATCTTTTTTTTTTTAAAGAAAGAAGAGGTAATGTGCAAATATAATCTAGCTATTTGTTAGTGCCTTTAACCATGTAAATTATAGTTACGTTCTTTTGTTTTACGTTACGAACTCAATTATACTAAAATAAAGTAAAGGAAAACACCAAGAAGCACGGACAACATCAGCAGGCACAGTAGATCTCTACACAAATAAAGCTTGCACGAGTGACAACATTGATCATTAAATATAATTAAATTATCACAATAACAGAATCAAAACCTTCAATCTAATTATTTTCTTTCCAACTAATTTTCATAGCATAGAGAAATACTATAACAAATGAAATAATCATGCATATATTGAATCAGGTGTTCTACGAAAGATTAGAAGAAACTGCTGTAAATTGCTAATTAACACTTATGTAACTTGGGAAATGAAATACGATATTTCTTTTTCTTCGTAATCAGAACAATTGGAAACGACTTTTCAATATACTCCCAGAAATGTCATTTTTTTTTATATATATAAAAAAATATAGTTTGTGCAAATGTCTGGGCACTTAGAAATATTTATTTAAAAAACAATATGCTGTCAAATTTTGAGATTAAGGAAAGAATGACATTATACTTCAAGCCTATAATAGATTGATATACGTAATGTTCCTGCTTGTAAGTGATATTGTTGCCATACAATCAATATCGTAAATATACTTTTTACGTTAACTTAAACTAAGTTCTATGAAAATTGTATAGATATTTAATTTTAAAACATGAATAGCAAGAAATATAGAAGGAAATATTTCCAACTAAAGTTACGAAATTTTAATTAGAGCATATAAATTAATTGAAAACTATATATCAATAAGGGGCTTAGTTCCGAGCATGTTTCATTTTCTATCACACATTTCTGACGTTTGATTTCCCACAAATCATCTTTACTTATTTGACAGCAATATTAAATTGTTACAGATTAGCCAACATTTTCTAATAATTAAACGAAAATTCTACAATTTATTTACATAAAATGGAATCAAAGTTAGTATACAGATTACTAATTTACTTGCAATGGACTGTTCCAAAGAAAAGCTTTATTTTTTTTTCATATATCAAAAATTGGTATTGTAAGTCGAATTATGCTCATTCGTGTGTTAAATATTTATGAGATGAATGCCACTTTGAAACTTCTTTGAAAATATTAAAGATCATGTCTCTAGATAGATTTGATTCCTTTTTATATGTATTACTAACTCCATTTTCTGTATTGTGTTAATGATCAATGCTTACGTAACATGACATCAGCTTGTCAGAGCAGAACAGTTATGTGCAAAACAACAAAAGCCAGAAATTTATTCGTGTCTAAAAAAAAATTATATATAAAAAAAATCTAACACGAAAAAACTTCTGCCTTCACAACAACTAAAAACAAACTGTATTCCGCAGCAGGCCGATGTCCGTGACACCGGCCGAACACCGACAGACTCGGACAGACTGTTCGTTACCCTGCACTGTCCCATCTTCTGGTCTACTCACTTGCTTCTGGGGAAAGAAAAGGGAGAAAAAATGCATAAAAGTACATATACACAACAATCAAAGAGAGGTTTAGTAATTCAATGTTTTAAACAAAATAATCATAACATTAGAAAATAAATACACACTATGAGCAAAAAATCAGGATCCAAAATAGGTGGGGGAAAATTAAATGCTACCACTTAATACAAATTGGGGGAAAAACTGAAAGTAAACATTTAATATTCCGTTTATAATTTCTCATGTTCAAACTAAGTAAATATCCATGCTGTGAAACGCTCAGTAGTTAAACTGTTATTCAATTATATGAACGTTACTGCTAAGCTAAGGCACTCGAGAAGCTTAGTAAAGAGGTAAAGTATTTACCATTATATCAACCAAAGGTCACGACTGCGTCTATATGAAATGGTAGGTACGTTATTATAATTGATAAGTTACGTAGTGAATGAAAATAATCTATATCATTAGTTAATTTCGGACTTTTCAAATAACAAAACAAAAAACTTTCAACTAATAACATTTTCACTTCGCAGTAACAAAAAAAAAAAAAAAAAAGTAGACATATTCTTTCAAAATACATATTTTAAGGTTCCAATATATTTAGCCTTTTCCGAATTTGTATCTATGTTAAATGTTTCTTTTAGGCATTGAATAACGAATTTGCTGTTCATATGCTAGGTGGCCTAACAAGAATTATCAACTACTGAACGTAAAGTAACTTTCCTACTCTTACAAGCAAGCATACTGATGGGGCAGAAAAAAGTTTTAAATTTTCTTCTTTCATCGTGGTTAGAATGTCAAAATTTGTACACATGCAAATTTTGGTAATTAGAGTACAATGACTTTGGGAGATATCAGTGGTATAATAGTCAGATTGTTGTTTCTGGGAGTGAAGAAAAAGTGTGGAAATTCCCTTATATTTGTAAAATACTGAAAGAAATTGAAAGAAAATACATAGTAATGGATACTGTGGGTGGAAGGCGCTACATGTTGGAGGACATGTACTTCACGGCCGCCATCTTGAAGTCCGCCATATTGAATCTTGATTGATTTTCTTAAACGGGAAGGAGGTCATGTAATATGTCATTCTGAGCTATAAGTTTACGGGAAACACGTTTCTGAAGTCAGTTTTGTTGTAAATGTATTATTGTGAGAGATGATGTTTTTTTTTTGACATTCCTATAGCTTACTGATGCAATAGCCTGAAAAACACCATTTTGTTTTAAAACAATGAAGGAAACGTAAACTAAATGCATACGAGTGCATATCGATATGGCAATTTAATCAGGAACAATTTGTATGCATTTAGTTTACATTTCCTTTATTACGAAGAAATTTATACATTTCCTCGTATTTTAAAACAAAATGGTGTTTTTAGGCTACTGCATCAGTAAGATACCCACATAGCAGAGTACATCCCTGGGACGTCCCATTTAGATCCCATTAACGTCAGATTTCTCAAGCTCCCATAGCGATGTCCTAAGGACGTCCGTGGAATAACTCTCTGGGCAATACAAACAGTTCATCCCGTACGGAGGTCCCCTGGATGTCCCCCGGAAAGCCGTGCGGGATTATCTACCTGGAATTTCTATAAATTAAATCGACCTTATTATTATTATTATTTAATTAATTATAACTATACGAAGGATATGCCTTCGTATAGTTATACGAAGGATTAACTATAACTATACGTCCCATGGATGTAAACGGGACTTAAACAGGACGTCCTACGGACGTCCCGATATCCTGCCAGGAGATCCGTCAGATGTTCCTGGGACGTCATTTTGCTATGTGGGTATAGCAATGTCACACACCGTTATCTCTCACAATAATACATTTGCGGTAAAATTGACTTCAGAAACATGTTTCCCGTAAAATTCTAACCCAGAATAACATATTACACGACCTCCATCCTATTTAAGAAAACCAATCGAGATTCAATATGGCGACTGTGAAGAACATACCCTCCAACATGTAGTGCCTTCTACCCAGTATCCATTATTATGTATTTTCTTTCAATTTCTTTCAGCATTTTACAAATATAACGGTATTTCCACACTTTGTATTCACTCTCCACAAACAAAAATCTGACTACTATATCATCGATATCTCCCAAAGTAATTGCGCTCGAGTTGCTCAAATTTGCATGTGCACATTTTTGACATTCTAACCATGATGAAAGAAGAAAATTTAGAACTTGTTTCCTGCCCCATCAATACGTTTGCTTGTTAGCTAAACTGTTAGGTTACGTACAGTTAGGTTAGATATTTAGCAGTACACATACTATAGAATCTCCACCAAAGATGCTAAGATTTCAAAAATAGCCAACTATATTCTTTATTGTCATAGATAGCAGTTATATCCGACATTTATCTTATGTATTATGCAGACATAGATCGTATATTCAGGTCATAGCAACAGATAAATAAACTCGTCGCAACTATCTCAATTGCACACTCAAACATACTTAACTATATAATATATATCTGACGATGTATAAATACGTATCTTTCCTGTCAACGCATATATACACTTGACCAATCAATGTGCAATAAATCATATTTGTTCCCACTAAGTCATTTCTAACTTCGAATCCTAAACTCCATTTCAATGCCGAATGCATAAATCACTGTTTGATCTTAAATCTGTCGGATCGATAGAAATATAACATTTGTGTCTGGCGTTCATATAAATAACATCAACAAATACGAATTAATGGTAAGTCTACATTAGGTCTTGTTGATCAACATGTTTGTGTGCGCGAAGATTATCTAGAGACCATGACAATCTTTAATTTTCACTTCACTTATACCGGGTACGTTTATAAATTGTCACGGTCTTTAGATAATCCTCGCGCATACAAACATGTTGATCAACAAGGCCTAATGTAGACTTACCATAACATATCTAAATTTCCTCCTGAACAACTAAAAATCTATTATCCATACTTATTTAAGTGTTTTTATCGTTTCATTTTCTGCGTTTTTAGTGCTTCTTTTAGATAAGTGCCTTTCTATCAGTTCGTCTGTATACAACAATAGGCTTTTAGACTCCTAGACAATTCTGACAAAACGATTTAAGGATCTATTACAGAAGACATTTCTCTGTGTGTATTAAATAGCCTTCTGAAGGCTTCAATACACACAAAGTGAAACGAAATAGCTTATTATAAACAATAAAAAAAACATTTAAGGATCACCGGCCAAAAGACATGGTAAAAGGAGGGGGTCGGTATGAAAAAGGTTGAGAAACGCTGCTTTAGACAATAAAAAAATCATGGTAATGTTCATTTACATGTTACGTAAAAGCTCCGTACCTTGTCTTCGTTTTCAATCAATATGTGATTCGGATTGATTGGACATATTCAAATATCCACACTGGAGTATGGTACATCCTACTACTATAATTTGAGAGGTACGATAGTCGATAATTAGAAGGTAAGTATAAATCTAATAATTATTTAATATAGTCCTTGGATAATAAAGTATTACTGACGCAGATGATTCTCTGCAAAAGAAACCCCAAGTATTTTAAGACTGTATCGATTTCTTTGATGGCCTACTTCAAGCTTTTAAATAAGAGACACTGACAAAAACTACTCCTACAAAATTTTCCTATTTTCGAGAGAATTTTCTTGTTACATCATTTTTTTCTCTTTCTCGTATTAAAATTTTTAAGCGAAAAGTGATATAGATTATTTACACTGACTGTAATATTTCTCACATAGCCTTATTTATGTTTCGCTATTTTAATCAAAATAACTATTCAGCACTTATAAAATAACCCAATATTTACAAACACTGTGCCTCTTACACTTACACAATAAAAATCTCAATATTCACTTCAACATATAACAAATACAACATGAAGTTTCACAATATATTAATAAAAAGGAAGAAATTTAAACTAGCGTCTATCTTGTTTTTAATTTCGACGGAGAAGGTTAATCCGTCTTCGTAGAGTTCCGAGTAGGAATTCACAAAATCAAGCATAAGTTCAAAATTTGCGACCAAACTTAAAAACTTCTTGGGGCAGTTTAATGAAACCGTCTTAAGGTGAAATTGATCATTAAGTATAAACTCTTAAGTTCAACTCAAGTCTGATCATAATTCACGAAAGCGAGCCTACGACTTGTTTGAAAATTAGTCGTTTTGATCTCGTACGTTCAACGTTAGTCTGGGTGTCGTATTGACAAAATGGCGTTACGAGCGACTTTGATCGTACAATCGATTGTAACATACGTTCTTAAGGACATATAGAGTCATTCCGTTAATTTTTAACCGATTCTTTAAAAAAAAAAAAAAAATAGGTTGCCACACAAAATTAAAAAAAAATCAGGAAATAATATACGTTTTTCACATGTAGTTCAAAGTTACAAAAATAAGTTTCAAAATTTTATTTATTCCAGCATAGCGGAAAGGGAGAGGAAGTCATGAAATTTTTGGCATGGGACGTCTACTCGCTTTTATTGAATAATACGAGTTCCGTAAGAGATATTTATGACATGAAACAAAAGCAGTTCTTTTCTTCATACATGAAGCTTTAATGTCAAGCTGATTTAATTAATTCTGATAAGAAAAAGTTACAAAATATGTGCTTGGAAATGCTCATATTCTTTCATTTTGTGCAATTTTTGATCACGAAAAACTGAACCTAAATTTCAATGTACCTTTTATTTCTTTTACAAGAATCTTCCACGAATAAATTAGGTGACTATATCCATATCATTACATTTGAAAGAAAGTATTCTCCTTGTAGGTAAATAATATCTAAACACAGCCAATTTTCGTAAAATCGATAAAGTTCAAGCTCATTTATAGCAACAAGAGATTAATTTAAAAATTCTATTTTTTTTGTCACCTGAAGCAAACGAAATCGAGGTACAAATATCGATAAATACAATAAAAAAATTCAAATCACCAGGAATAGACAATCCTCCAGCCGAATAAATTAAAAAGGAGGAACGTCACTAATCAAGGAACTATTTAATTTGATAAGGAGAAAAGAGGAGCTTCCAAAGGAATGGAAAACCTCAATAATAGTTCCGGTTTATAAAAAAAAGGGGGGGGAGATAAATCGCACTGTAATAATTAACGCGGAATCTCGTTACTTTCAACATGTTACAAAGTATTGAGTAATATACTACTAACACATCTAAGCGTATACGTAGACGAAATAATTGGAGATCACCAATGTGGATTTAGAAGAAATATATCCACATTGAACCAGATTTTCGCATTTAGACAAATCTTAAAGAAGAAGTTGGAATATAGTGAGACTGTTCACCAGCATTCATTGATTCTAAGAAAGCATATGATTCTATCAAAAGAGAAAAGTTATACAGCACTTCGGTATGATTTGGAATTCCGGAAAAAAACTTGTTCAACTAGTAAGAACGTGTCTCAATGATCCCATAAACAGAGTACGGCGGATAGGTAATATTGTATCAGATAGTTTCTAGATTCACAGAGGATTGAAATAAGGTGATGTCTTGTCACCACTACTGTTTAACTTTGCTTTAGAATATACGATTCTAAAAATAAAAGAAAACAAAAATGAACTAACATTGAATGGCTTGAATCAACTGTTCGTGTACGCGGATGATGTAGATTTAATTTGGAACGATATAGATTCACTACAGAGTAACACAGATATCTTAGTAGAATCGTGTGACGAGATAGGTCTACAGGTAAACATAGAGAAAACAAAATCATGATAACAAGCCAAAACACAATTGATGAAGGAAATAGACACATAACAATTAAGAATGAGAACGTAGAGAAAGTAAACACATTTAAATACATGAGAGCATATATAACAAACTAAAACGAGGTCACTGAAGAAATAAAAAGTCGCTTCGTATCGAGCAACGCATGTTTCTATTCAGTCCAGAAACTCCTAATCTCGGGATTAATATGAAGGAAGTTGAAATTGAAAATATACAGAGCAGTTATTCTGCCAGTAATACTTTACTGTTGTGGAAGTTGAAATACGACCCCAGCAGATGAACATAAATTTTTGAGCAAGATATACGGGACAAGATGACTGGAGAATGGAGGATACAGCATAATGAAGAACTTCACGGACTGTACGACTTACCCAGTGCTGTGAGAATAATGAAATCGCGACGAATAAGGTGGAAATACCATGGAAAAGCGAAGAATATATTCCATCTCGGTTGAAAGCCGGAGGGAAAGAGACCGTTGGGACCGTCCTCACCTCTCCCTGGCTTCACATATTCACAAAATTTTCAATGACAGCAGTCAGTCCAGTATCGGTTTTAGATAGAGGTAATTGATTCTTGCAAATAATGTAAGTATTATTTACAGAATCTAGTATTAAATGCAGAGTGCGATATACTGTTATATGAATAACTGATGAATTAAGACATAAATACAAAACTGACCGCACAGCGATAACAAGCGTAAAAAACTGACTTAGAACTGAAAATTTAGTCCATATTGGGCTAGACTGGAAGTGAACAAACTAGGTTAAATGTTTGCTCTGGCGTCTATCTTTCGATACTAAGCAGTCACTCCAGTATCATAATGTAGAGCTCGATGATTTCAACGAGAAATAAGCTCTGTATCAAAGGAGCAAAAAGCCAGAAATAATTCAGCGAAATAAAATGTTGGCAATCTTCAACAATTGACTTAATAGTATAAAGGATGTTGTGAAGTATCGCTGTGTGATAGATTTCTGGAAATTAGTATTGTCTCCTGGGACCAAAGAAGGTGAAAGGCCACGCAAACTTTCGTGATCTCACGAAACGAAGTCTTAAATTCATGTTAAGCGTTTTCTAAATGTGGGTCGTCCTATCTTTTAAGCAGCAATCGGAGAAAACGTGACGTTTTATTTTTATATCCAACATTTGGAAAATATTGAATAAATATATCTAATTCGGATGCACGAAGATTTTTCTAACGTGATCAAGGTCATTGGAATATTGGAAATTGAAATAACCAATGTTTTGAATTCATTTCGTTTAAATGCCAAATAAAAAATGCAATATTCTCAAAGTTTCTCTCCTCCTCCTTCCCCAAATTCACTTCATATTCTACTCTGGTGCAAACGGTTATATTCATCTTCCAACTCAGGATACTACTACTTCTAAGAATGTAAGGTATAGGTATTTCATGTTGAAGAAATTCATCCCGGTATCAATTTTCAACTACAGTCATTTTGACTAAAGATCACCCCTACTTTCTTTCTTCTCACTCAAGGTTTGCAAGTGAAGGAATGTTCCTTTGTTAAATTACAAGGAATGTGCCAATTTTCTTAACTTAAATCGGAAACAATAAAAATGACTACCCTTCATACTTTGCAAGATCTTGTCAACAGTATTATATATATAAAATAAGGGTGAGTTCTACAATCGACCGCTAAACTTCAAGTCAGCGCTAAGTTAAGGCCAAATCTGATTTTGGCCAATGAGAGTACGCGAAATGAGAGTTTGCCTCAACTTAGCGCTCACTAGGAGTTTAGCGGTCGATTGTAGAACTGAACCTAAATCGTACAAAAGTCCCCGTTTTCGTTCTCGGCATTCAGTTTCACTCTTAAGTGTCGCTTCTTCTCGTTCTTTTTCTGTTGAGGCTTGTAATGAATCTGACGGCGGTCTTTATTGATTCTCAACTATATATTTCACATCTTAGATCCTCACATAGTCTTTTGTTTGGTAGATCTTCTCCGATAACAGGCTGTCTGTCTACCTACAGCAATTGTGGAGCGGAGAAAGACTATTTTTAACAAGTGAATGCAAGTCATAAATTCTTTGTTTAACATTTCGTGGATTCGAATCGATGTCTTGAAGTCAGCGCATAGTAAAATTTTATACTTGTCTCAAAATTAATATTATGAATTACTTTTCTAGAAGTAGGTTAACAGAGGCAAAGTTTACGAAAATATGGATGAGAATAATCTTCGAACTTGCTGTCCTAACCAAGGCTCTGACATCGAACAAGATAGGTGAGACTGGGGATGATTGAAACAATTTTTATATTTGTCAACATAACGTCTGTAATTTTTATCACACATTCGCCGAAAGTAAACTAAATTAAAGTATTGAGTCTTAGCTCATAATACACAGAATTTAGTTCTTTTATTGTTTCACATTACGGAATAATGCGTGATTTTCTTCAAGTCCACACGAGCGTTACAACCAACCCCCGTTCACGGTGTTGGTTGAAACACACAACGGGATTGCTTGAAACATATTAAATATTTTATTGTACACTTTATTTTAGGTGTTATAAAAGCTAAGAAATAATAGCATTCAGAAAGTATAGCTTACACTTGTTCGTTATGACTTTGGAAATAGAATATTAAGAAAGATTTTGATAAAAAATTGTAATAAACAAAATACACATTATATAGGACATTCGTAGTTTGTTTCAAATCTTGCATGTTTTCAAAAAAAAATTTTGAAACAAAACAATGAAAAAAATGTTATTGTGTGTTAATATTGTACATTTTTCACAATTGTGAATTCGATGGAAAATAGACTTGCATACAAAACATGCAATTAAAATTATTCAACATTTCACGAGAAGACAATAATATATAGTGATTAAGTGATTTAGGGCTAATACATCCAGGAAGTTCAGTCACTTATCATTATCAGAGGTACAGTTTTGGCATACGATAGGAACTATCCTATGAGTGCACATTTCGTTAGCCCAAAAGTAGCATGATATATATTTTACCCGTTTTTTTATTTCACTCAATATTGCATACTAGAAAGAAAATGTTTCAACCAGCCCCTAGCTGTAGCCATGATGAAAAATGCATCTAACTCTATGGCTTATGGAACTCGCAAGTTCATCACCGCAGTAACAAACGTTCGCCATTGGATTCTATCCTGGGCAGTATCAAGCCAGTTTTCATCACGAACACCTACTTCTCGAAGATCTCTTCTAATATTGTCCTCCCAACGACGTCTCGGTCTTCCCAATGGCCTCTTTCCATCGGGCCTTCCAACCAGGATAGAATATAATCCTCGTTTTCCCCCCATCCGAGCTACATGTCCTGCCCACCTTAGTCGTCTCGATTTCATTATTTTTCAACATCTGGTGAATCGTACAGTCCGTGGAGTTCTTCATTATGCAGTCTCCTCCACTCTCCAGTCATCTCGTCCCGTTTCGGCCCATATATCTTTCTCAAAACCTTATTTTCAAATACACGCAATTTATGTTCATCTGCTAGGGTCGTACTCCAACTTTCGCAACCGTAAAGTATTACCGGCAGAATAACCGTTCTGTATACTTTTAATTTCAATTTCCTTGATATTAATCGCGATGTTAGAAGTTTTTGGGCTGAGTAGAAACATGCGGTCCCCGATACTAAGCGACTTTTTATTTCTTCCGTGACCTCATTTTTGCTTGTTACGTATGCTCCCAAGTATTTAAAATTGTTTACTTTCTCTATGACCTCATCCCTAATTCTTATGTTTTTAATTCCTTCATTCGCTGTACTTCGGCTTGTTACCATGTATTTTGTTTTATCTATGTTTACCTGTAGACCTATCTCATCGCACGCTTCTACTAAGACATCGGTGTTGCTTTGTAGTGCATCTATATCGTCCCCTATTAAATCTACATCAT
>JAGDQP010000402.1:0-14995 GCA_022664845.1 Lepisma saccharinum
GCAGCCCATCCATGTTCGTTCGCCAAGCAGTTGCTTGGGTACTAACAGGCCCCACGACGTGAACGTATGGATTGGACATTAGGCGTCTACCCCGGTCGGTTCCCTTAAGTCTCAGCAAGAGGAATTAAGGGGTCTCTTCCATTTTATTAAATGATGTAATAAATACTAATATCAAGTGCCACAAGAGTAAATCCGGGTAAATTGGAACAGAGGAAAAGAACTCGATATTAAAACTCTCTCCACAAATCAACATACCAAGATAATGACTCAGAAGAGACTTTGATTGGCTAAATGAGATTAATACAAATCTCAAAGCCATATAATCCAGAAAAGAAAAAAGAAAAAGTGCTATTATATACGTATTTCAGTATACATATGAACACCTCAGGAGAACAAAATGATAAACGCCATAAGAAAATTTCCACAGTATATTGAAAATAAAATACAATTGTGTCTAAATCTTGAAACTTCGAGCGCAAACTTTTTGTTTTTCAGGTATACAGGCAGTTGTTGAATACAGAAAGCAAAAGTTTACGCTCGAAATTTCAAGGTTTAGACACAATTGTAATTTATTTTTGCTTCCAAAGGTGAAAACGAATCTTGGACTTTCGAATCATTGTATGATGGGGAGATCCATGGGGACATGGTTTTATGCTAGGAACCATCACGATATTTATCAGGAGAAAGTGATGAAACAACTGAGAACCTGTCAAGATTGCTGGTACCAGGATTTCAAGCGTCGTGACTCCCGAAGTGGTGATTCACGAACATAACTAGTAGACTACGATGGCTGGGTTTTCGGCAAAGGATTGTGCATCGATATTACTTGGAAACTTCCCGTTTTACGATGGTTTCTCACAACCATTCAGTGTTAGCTACACAAGACAAACTAATCTATGTATGCTTTGTATTTTTCCTTCTACTCAATAGTTTTCTAGTGATTTTTCATCCAACAATTCTTCTACTACACGATTCCAACTATAAATCACTATTTCCGAAACAGGATGATCTAAAAGCAAGAATTTCCATGTTTCCTGTTAGTGTTAGCAAACTGAGTAGAAAGCTAATATTAATTAATATAATCATGCTCCTGGTATAATAATCAGGTAGAATGATATAAAGGATTGCGCTAACTAAAAGACTTTACAATAATGCTAAGAATTAGTTTAGAGTTCTGTATCCACTGCAAGCACAAAATAATACATTAGTTCAGTTCAAAATGTCCATTTTGTTCATGTTCTGAATGTACAACATTTCAAACACAATGTGTCTTTCACAATATACAATGTTTACTTGGAAGATTGTATTTGAACATCCGAGTGATCCGATTTACATCTTTGAAGATTAACTGTCTAAAATAAATACAGGTCATTTCTCTCTTATTGTTGCATGAAAATAGATGTTCCTTTTTTATAGCGTGCTACTCACTTCCCGTAGTTTATTAAGGTCAGGATATTTTTGAAGTATCCTTGCAACACTGTAGCCCTTGTAATAGTTACGTAATCAAAACAAAGCATCACTTCACTCTTTTGCAACGAGGGTTGTTTAAAATAAGATGTTTTCTGTACGGAAGCGTACTGGCTTTAGTGGTGATGTTTTTCTTGTGTTTCTTGTAAGTCAATATATCAAAGAATGCTTATTGTTTAATGTACGAGTAATTCTGCATGTAATTATAGATCTTTCCTGCTCTCTCTTCAAGTTGCTGACAAATGTACTTTAATCTTCTGACGTTATCTAAATGTTCTTTTTACACTCTCGTTCAAATGCGAGAGTAATGGCTTAAGACCAATATAAAAAGCTAATTGAAATTTCTATTTCTGGCACTTAGATAATCCTAAGACTGCGGTCCGTCAAGTCTTACATGTTGCTACTTTCGTGGTAGAAGAAATGGGGAAAGCAGCAAGCAGATAATCTATTGAAGGAACCCTCCCGGTATGTACTTGGTGAGACTAAGGAAAACCTTTTTGAGGATTTTTTTTTCATTTGGGACCCTTCTTCCACCTCCACCTCTTAACTATGTTAGTTTCGGTTCCGGATCGCGTACCTGAAGAGTACGTTGAAGTTGAAAACACAATAACGTTCTTCTCGGAACCGGGGTACCTTTCCTTGTATTTGTATACGTTTGATGCTGTTTTCTTATAATTATATTTGATTCTCTTGATAACTTACATATTTGATAACTAAATCTAGAGAAATGCAAATCTGTTTGCAACATATATTCAACATAAGACAATAATATATTAAATTATTATGCAATGCAGTACATAATATAACACCTCAACACAGAAATATATAGAAAAAATATCAAAATATATTCTTTCAAAATAGTAATAAAATGCTTTGTTTTCCATAATTAGATATTACATTGGATTGTTAAAGTTAAATGAATAGATAATAATAATTATACCCCCAATATAATAAGAAAAGTAATTTGCGCAACATGTTAAATCATTTCAAACACAAAATATATCCAAAATAAAACATAACATTAATTCGCTCATATCATACTAGTAACGAAAAACATGAGTGCCCGACAATAATATATTATATTGAATGAATCAGGTGATTTATAAAGTAAATACAAAACAATAATTAGCGACACTACAGATACAATAAATTCGTATATCATTCAAAACACTAAAATGTCAAGATAGTTAAAGTTATTTGCAAAATAGTCATTAACTAACTAAATCTTAATAATAATGATAGTAGTACCCCCAAAATAATAAGTAAAACAGTTTACGCAACATGTTTGATGTCGCAATCGTGCACAACTTGCGACCGAGATGGTACGCTGCTAGTGCACGCGACTGGGTTACCATTTTATTCGCGTTGTCTATATTATGCTACATAATTTCTCAGAATTGTGATATTTGCTGATCTTCATTATTTATTTTAAAAAAACAACAAAAAAAACGACAAAATGGAAGAAAACAAACAAAAAAAAAAAAAACGAAAGAACATGACACATACTTCTATTCTTGGATTCATTCATACTACTTCTAAACCCAATATTAATACTCTAATACTAATACTGACGAAACTTAATTAGCTCTACAACATATAAAAATATAGTTTTGCCATCTCCTACCCCTCGTCAGAAATCGCGACAAACGTTCCACTTCTATAGACTTCAATGCACATAAGTGCCGAAAACAGTAAGTTCCCGATGTTTTTCAAACACAATCAGTGGCGGCGTAAGGTAAACTGGAGCCCGTAGGAAGTGAACTTGATTGAGGCCCTTTCGCGAACACAATCGTGAGCGAAGACTGCTACTATTGGCCTAATATCGTACTTCCCCGTTGTTTCGAGCTCCGCGAGAAATTGGGGGCTCGCGGGGAACTCAGTAACCAAGGCGGAGAACCTCGTTCCCTCGCTATAATCTATGCATGATAATGAATATTGAGATTGTGGAGTCATGATTTTGAACCATCCGATTACAACCAAACGTACAAGAAAGAATTACCAGACTGCATAGTTATTGCGTCACCGACCACCATCGAGTTGCTCGACTGATTTATTTTAACGAGCGATTATTCACTTGTATCGGCAACCGGCGCACGGTGGGACGAAGCCCCAAAACGCTGAAATTAATATCGTCTGAACACTGATGAAATGTTGGTTGCATCTTGGTCAGGGGCTTATATGCGTGCTGTATGCTTCACAATCAAGTAGTATATGGGATATAACGTGTTTCATCTTACCAAGGTGCTGTTTAACGGGTTTCTTATATTACAGAAGATTTCTTCATAAGTTCAGCTATTGTGAGTTAAAGAGGTCTCCCCAGGTACAAAACAAATGATATTGCTCAGCGATGCCGAACTTCGTTTTGCCCATGGGCCACATTAAAATTTAGCACGATCTTCGCGGGTCAGAGCATCCTCTGACATACTCTTGTAGAGTGTAGTCTGAGGAAGGAAGTGGTATACTTCCAAAACTGTTACGTTTTAAGTTATTTTTGTTATTAAATAATTCAGCCTTGTCAGAAAGCTATGTTTTCTTAATTTTATGTTATTAGTATGGGTTGCATTCTGTCTTGAGAAAAGTTAGTTTAATGTATAGATTAAGAAGGCGAAATTAAATAAAACCTTCTTTCCATATGTTTACGGAAAGCAAATGCAACATATGTGGGGGTCCGGATCTGATCCGCAGGCCGTAGATAGATTAGGCATCCCTGTTGTTGATGATATCAAGATTAGTTTGCTTGTTTTTGAAGCAAATTAACTTTCTTGGCATTGTATAACAATAATTATCAACTCTTCATAAAACGCAAGAAACTTACTTCAAAACACGCCAAAACAACGCAACTAAAAATGTAGAATATAAGTAAATAATAGATGTGTAAAAAAACACGGAGACTAGCAATGATTTTTCCAGGGGGCCATTTCCAAATGGTTCATGCACCATAAATGTTAGGAAATTGACACGAACACTTGTTATACACTTCAAATTTTAAAACGGTGGGGAAAATTTGCACGTATGAATATCTTAAAAAACAATCCGCCGTGCGGTGGCTCAGTGGTAGATTGTTGGAGTAGCATTCTGGAGGTCGTGAGTTCGATTCCAGTGCCATCCTGACTGAGATTTTTCCAGGGTTTTCCTCAGTCACACCAGGTAAATACCGGGATGGCACCTTCAACATAGGCCCTACACCTTCCCAAATCCTTTCCCCTTCCCTATCCCGGCCTGAGCCTTAGATGCCTAAAGGCCAAAAAAAATCAATGTCTTAAAAATAGTTGGGCAAGGTATAGTAGTTTACCAGTATTTTAATTTTGTAAAATAATATTGGAAAAGATAAAATTATATTATGTTTCTGTCCTTTGCTTTCTTACAAATTCCAATGAATTTGAAGACTTTTGGAATCGCAAAGCCTTACTAATGTGTTAGAAAGTGATAAAACGAACTCAACAATGTCAATATGTCAATTTCATTTTTTTTGCAGGACACACTGGTACTGTACCTTCTGTAGTAATATTTCGTGTACGCTGTGCGCGTACAACTTTTATACTGTTTGTAATAAAATGGTAGACACGTTATGGATTAGTAAATCGAAGAAAATTTTCCATTAGTTCACGAGAGCTCAGGGTTAATCAGGAGTCCAATCATCCCTTCTGAAATATTTATATCCCTTTTTGTAGATAAGAACTCATGGAAAAAAAAATATTATCTTTTGCACCTTAAAAGTTATAGCGTGGATACTATTTCCACACCATGCCTCTAATGAGTCTAATCCTATTTGCTACCTTGAGCCTTGCCCTTTTCCTATGAATTTTTTTCGGGAGAGTCTGGGAATTAACTTAGATAATATTTTCTAAAATATCAATCGCTTTTGCATCGTCTAGTGTTCATATAATTCGTGAAGCATCCAATTGCAACTCTTTCACCTGTTAAAAAAAATGGTGGCAGATTCTTACTCTTTGTTGAGGGTTATTATTATTACTGCTACGATTATTACTGGCACTTATATATTCTTCCCTTCTCTGTATCTATGGCTTAACATGCTTTATGTTGTGCTTTAAATTTTGTACGATTGCGATAAGATAAAAAGGAAACATTTACACAAAACTAATCTAACGTCTTGAAACATAGTAACAAATAGATAAGTATTGGCGTAATTTCTTTAAAAAGTCGCAGATGTATTGGATGTTACAACTTTAATAGTTAACATCATGATATAAAGTGTAGTTAATCACATTAGCTTTATTTAAAGGATTAAAACATCACTGGCTTAAGGGAATTGTTATCTTAATGAGATAATACTTGATACAGTTATATCAAAAGTGCTTTTAAAAAGTGAGTTATATACTTAGGATTATACCATAAAATCCTTTTAGATGAAGAATGCAATTGTAAGCAGATTTCTTTTTGTTGAAATAAAATATATTGAGACAGGCATGTTAAGAAACAATAGGCTATTGAAATAGAAGAAAATTAGACGCCCATACATACGAAAGAAATTACTATTTTCTTTGCAACAAATAAGATAAATAACACCAGTGTAGTATTTTCCAAATTTTCAATGTGATGGAGAGCGGGCAGACTTGAGTGTGCGTTTATGTACGTTGAAAATGTGGTATCTACATTAATTTGTAGATTTTTGCAAAATAATCGAAAAGTTTCAGTTACCCAAATACCCTCAATCCTTTGCTTACACCGGATGAGCGCTGGGTGGTAAACTACAAAACATATCTCGAGACAGAATTATTTTTTTCGTGACTCAAGGCAATAATGATATACAATTGCATAAATTTACATGGATTATACCAATGTGAACATCAAAATCCTCACAATTTTATATGCCCCCTTTAGAAACAAATTGTCTTGCCAGAGAGGAGGGACGCCGACAACCAGCGAGGGAGAATATTCCTTCTATTTCAGTTGCAAATATCAATCTGGATACGAGTTGAATTAAACGAGCACGAAGCTTTTAGTAATATGGCATAACATTAACCAGGTGAGTTTTTAACCGAGGCAGAGTGAGAATGCACAGACCGATATGTGACTACTGGCCACTAAGGTGGTCTTTCCCAAATAGTCTACCTTGCTTCTGCAGTAGCAGGATCAAAGAATTTCGCCACTAGTCCTGGTGAAAGTAACGTGCACATACTGATGGTTGATATCTGTCATTTCGGTGTATATAGAGAATATTTTAGGTTCAAATTTGCATTCTTGTTGTCCTCAAAAATTAATTATTAAATTTACTGAAATTCTAAAGCCCACACCTCTGGGTTTTTCTTTCAAAACCCAGTCTTCGTATTTTACCTCAGCAACTAGAAAATACGAGAGAAGAGATTTAAGCAAATATTTCAGCAACATTTTGGTTTTAAACAAAAACTCGAAGGTCTGAAAACAAGAAACGAAGTTTGAGAAAATGTGAAAATCGGATTTTAAACAACTTAAATTTCATATGGAAATCGAACTCCAAACCACAAGTGAAATTGATTTCCATCATATTAAGGAAGTTTTATTTTATTTTATCTGCAACTGAAGGTTAGTGATCTTTTACTAAGAATTATATATAATCATTCACTGATCATTAACATAATAACTGCTTCATGATAAGAAAGGTCAAAACAAGGAAGTTTTAATTCGATCATTGTTAGATTGTTGTCGACAAGAATTCATAATACAAGGCAAATAGATATGCTTAGATAATTTACATTGGTGTTTATCAGTTTACGTGTTAATTGAATGATGATATTGTGTGTTCAATTGATATAGATAAATAAGTAGAGATATGATAAAACGAAGTAAGATGAATTCAACAGTTTTGTTTACGGTCATATACTATCAGGGTATGAGAACTATTCAACATCGTACATTACAGGCCACAAGGTAAAGGAATCCGTCCCCAGCAAGACCCTGAACAGTAAGGTAGCGAACGTAAAGT
This sequence comes from Lepisma saccharinum, assembly GCA_022664845.1. NCBI lineage: Eukaryota > Metazoa > Arthropoda > Insecta > Zygentoma > Lepismatidae > Lepisma > Lepisma saccharinum. The sequence continues at coordinate 7,391 of JAGDQP010000402.1, forward strand.
CAAAGTTATTTGTACGGGTGGCCATTCATCCACAATTTGCAAATCTGTAACTTCGTATAACCTCAAATATCTACACAGTAAAAAATAGCTGTGTTAATTCAACACAATGCGGTGTCCCAGCGTGACTACCACTTTTGTGTGTTAAATCAACACAACACACGGTGTTGATTTCGGTACTGGAAGAAAAAAAAGTTACGGCTGCAGCTAGATTTGAACATGTGTTGCTCAGTTAGAAGTCGAGCGTCTTACCGGCTACGCTAAATCGTCAGACACAAAAAGTACTACATTGAAACAATATAACGAATAAACAAATTTTGCTGAACCTCACACAAAAACAAAGTTACTCTCACGACTTATGCCATGGTTTAATCACTTTTTCATTGGTCAATTAGGGATCACAATCCCCATTTATTGAGAATATGTTCCATTTCTATGAAAGCAAGCGCAGCATTTGACATGTTGTTACGATAAGAAAGCAGTAATGCTGCTCAAGTGTTTGGCTGTCGCCATCTTGCTTGTTTTCATATAAATATAATATTCTCAATGAATGGGAATTCTGGTTCTCAATTGACAAATTGGAAGTGATTAATCCATGGGATAAGTCGTGCAAGTAACTTAGTTAGTTTTGGGGATTCAGCAACATACATTTGAACCCATACACTGTTTAAATCTATAGTGTAGTCGGTTAATTCTAATGTTGTTAAGTAAATATCGTTTGCAGCTAGTGCATTTTCTGTCTGACGATTTAGCTAAGTCGGTAAGACGCTCGACTTCTAACTGAGAAACCCATGTTCAAATCTCACTGCAGCCGTAACTTTTTTTCCCACAGTCCCGAAATCAACACCGTGTGTTGTGTTGATTTAACACACAAAAGTGGTAGTCACGCTGGGACACCGCATTGTGTTGAATTAACACAGCTACTTTTTGCAGTGTACATTGAAATTCCTGCCGTATACATGCAATTGATCTTATATACATGCATAACATGTAAATAAATTAGATTTTTATATGGTTTTCCATCAGAGATATTGGGCATCCAATATTGATACCTAAGCACGAACGAGCATTATTCAACCCTATTTTGCAAATATGTAACTCCGTTCGAACACAAAATAATCTCAAAGTTGAAATTCCTACCGTATATTCTTATATAAGTGTACAGCTTTCATATTCTGTATATCTTAAATATACTTTGATTTGTAATAGTGTGCAAAAAATCAACTTTGTCATTCAACCCCCCTCCGTGCGAAACAGCACTCTGAAACCCGTAACTTTTTCTATTCTGACAATCATATTTGGGTACTATTTTGACCAGTTCGATTACGTTCTACGCTTTTCATCAAGAGGACTAAAATTATCAAACAGAGTTTAAAGGAAGAAATGTTTTTTTGTTTAAACGTCCTATAATGAATCAGTCCACAGTTATTACATTTTCCGTCAAGGTCTGTAAAGACAATTTTTGGCATGCTCCGCAATACAAAAATGGCTGCCATTAATCAGTCGGTAAGGATAAAAGTAAAAGAATGCCTGTTTTGAACATTCTATATATAGGGAATATAAATATTAAAAAATAAAAATGAAAGAGGTTGAGCGGCCAAATTAATTATTTCTGAACCACTTCAAATGAAATTACCTCTTACCGTTTTCCACTTTCTCCTGAATTTTCTGCGTCAGATACAGGGTTGGAAAAAACGTTTTTTTAGAGAAGGAACAAAATATATGTTTAAAATGTATTTTTTCGTTTTAAACACGTATTTTTATAGACTGCAAAAAGTATTTACAACGTTTAGAACATTTTCTTAAAAATAAAAATGGTAGATTTTTTAATAGGTACTCCCTCTGCGGTAGCCTCTATAACGTTTCAATCGCGCTTTCGGTCTATTCATACGCACTTACTAGAAACTATAGGCTCTATTTGACCAAATTTGATACAATATGATGAATTTATTAAAATTCAATGACAAAGCTATTTATTATATAAATGGTAAAGGTATATCCGGTGCAATGCGCACGCGCCGTGAACGGCGCGTGGGTAATGTGGAAGTAGCGCTCCGCATATTCTCGACCAACGGCACGGAGTCAGGTGGGGCGCAAAAAGAATATTCCCGTTGAGTGGGGTGGTCAGTCCCACACACGGCTGCCTTTAGCTCCTTGAATACCCAGGAATATAAAGAACACTGTGGTATTCAATTTGATGGAAGGTTAAGTATACCTCAGAGCGCTAGGCATGGGAAATTCTCCAGTGGCCTGGCCGGGATTTAAGTTACACTTGTTGAAATCTCTTGTTGACATTCGAGCAACTAGGAAATCTATTTCCTTTTTACACAGTCTGCAGTTGGCTTTTACCATTTCATTATTTTCGGAAGGATTAACTTTAATAAAATGTGTCCAGATTAAATTCTTTTTTTCTTCTTGTGCACCCTATTGACAATGAGTCTAAAAACGAACAGCAAAGAAACAGAATACCTAATAAGTTTTACCACCCAAGATAAATTGTAAGAGAGCCAGAGGGACTCCACGTGCACCTTCCTGATCTATCGGGACCATTTTTTTCTTATTCTTTAGGGTCTAAATAAAATTTATAGCGATGTTCTAAAAATGGTTTTAGACCATGTTGAAGCGGTGCTTACTTCTTCTCAGGGTCATCTAGTTTCATTTCACTAAATGATATGGATTCTTGTACATTGAAGTCACAAAGAGATACCACAGTCGAACCTGCAGCTAAGCGACGGTATCGGGCGTGCCACAAATCATATAGAGGAATCTCAAGTAGGTGAAGAAGTAACGATAAAGAAATAAAAACACTAAATGATCATATCAGGGCATCAATTTTATTTTTAAGTCGTAGAGTTAAGAAACTCCAGGAACTGCTATCTGTAGCAGTACTTTTATATGCAAATAGTTCAGTTACAATGTCCCAGAAACTCTTCTGATAAGATAAGATAAAATGAATTTTATGGGCGGTAACATCACGAAAACTCTTCTGACGTATGATGACTAAAAATGGTTAATTCTTTATTAATGACTATTCAAATTCACAAAATAATTCACACACATATTAATATTATAAGATTATGATTGGAACAATAACATAAAACGCAAATTCAGTAATAAAAATTTTAGTTCATTATCAAAGTTCATGATGATGCCATCTGTTGAGCACCATATCGAAAAAAATTCCCAAAGTTAGATTTATCATAAATAAATAATTTAATATGATCTTTCATTGATTTCATATGAATTAAATTAATTCATTAACATAATAAGTAATTATTTGAAATTAAAACAAAATATAAAATACTACATAAAATAGCCTATTATGGCTGCCACAACCATAATGGCGTCTATTTTTGATCGAAAATTGGTAAAAAGTCTATTTTTTGCAATATATTTCAATGAGCCCCCACGTACTCCGTCTGATCTTTGGGAACATATTTTATATTATTCCTTATGGTATAAATAAAATTTATAGCAATGTTACTCCCCAAAATAAAATTGACTCTTTATCAAAATTGCGGCTATTTTTGGTGGAAAATTTGTCAAGAACGTATTTTATTTTGCTTCTCTTTTCAAAAAGTACTTGAGTTTAATTATTTTAAACTTCAAAATCGGCACTGTGTTATTGCTTTGGCCCACAGAAATGGTAATTGTACGATAAACGGCCCCTAAAATTGGGAGTCTGAACACCCGAATATGCACCCTAAAAAATATAGTAGAAAAAGGATATGGTCAACTGGACCATAAAATATGGTTATTTTGGAACCAATACTTTTTATGGTCTCATTTACAAAGCTTTTATTGTTAAGCGTTTTTTGTTAATTTAATACTTTTATGGTCGTTCTCAAGAGCTTACAATACGCTAACTAACAAAACTTTATTTCGGTATTTACAATAAATCCACCCGAAATGTAGAAGCTTTAATCCTATTGGTATTGTAGGTTTTAAAACCTTTTGCAGTGATAATATTATCACTGCAAATCAATAAAAACTTTCCCGCTGGGTGACTTGAAGCCGCCTCGCGGATAAGCTTGAACTATAATGTACAATTTTTAAAAGTATGAAGTTGTAGACGAATTTCTATGCGTAACAAACGACTCACACTAATATCTGCAAGAATAAATATTCACGTGACATTCTTTCCAAAATCCTTTAAGCACATTCGTTAAACATATATCAGTATATAAAAACATGAATCCTATGTTTAATTAGACAAAGTATAACCCGATTGTACAAAAACAATAATAATAAATCTCCAGTGTCTCAGATTTTTTTTAGAAACGCTGCCATCTATTGACCACAACGATAAAGAGCACAAATACACATTTTCACAACGCTTAATAGAAAAACGCGTAAATTTCTTCAAGTATTAATGTTATTATATTAATCATCAGCTGCATCATCATAATTAACATCCAGGACTCATCATAAAGGTCAAAGTTGGTGTGTTTGCAGTAACTTTTCATTATTTCTGTGTTTGTGGCGATAAATATGGCGATCTAATTTTCTTGATACCCATACCAAGAAGTATGATAAAGGTGTGCGCATGCGCAAGACATTAATCTTTGAATATGCTTAGTTAGTTCCGTCCTAACAAATCAGTATTGTTAATAATATGGTTAAAATATGGTAAATGTAACAATACTAAATTAACAAGGCTAAAGTGGCATTTATTGTAACTGCCAACAGGTCACACATCGTAAATACAACCATATTTTTCGTTACAACGACGATAATTATTAAAAAATTGCTTAACAATACTCGTATTGTCTCTGTAACCCCAGCAATTTTTAGAGAGTGGGTAACAGAAAATGGAAGCTTTCTTTCCAAGCAGTTTCATTTTAGCTATAAATTTGGAATCCGTAAAATCTTTTTTTAAATAAAGTAATTCATATTTATATTCTGTCGGAAATCCACTCATTTGATATCCCATGTGACCTACTCGTAAACTTCATCTTTCAGGCCTCGAGGTTCCCCACCTCTTCTTCAGGCCAAAAGGTTACCAATTTTTAGATGTCGTTATCGCAAATCATCATTTCTTTGGGCCAAAAACAAGTAAAGCAGTGAGAGTTTTAAAGTTTTAGTGAGATTTATTTTTTTCCTTCTACCTAAGGAATATTATCTTTAACATAAACTTTTTTTTCTTTAAAAAGAGTTTCTGACTCTTTTCCGATTAAAAATGCCCGCAATTTTGGTTATATGCAGCTTCATTTTGGTGAAAATTGCTATAAATTTCGAATCCTTAATTTTTATGAAGAATATATTTCAAAATTATATGCGGTAGGAAAGATGCTTTTGAATTGATTTTTTAAGATCTTTAGGCAACTATGGGTCAGGCAAAAAATCCTTTAATTTAATACCCTATACAATCTATACACTTTTCCTAGACTCCCAATTTTGGGGGGCTTTTGTCGTATAGCTACCATTTCTTTAGGGGAAGACACTGTGCCAGTTTTGAAGTTCAAGTGCGTTTAAATATTTTCTTTGAACTCAAATGTTTTGTTGTTTCTTTTAAAAAGAAAATCATCTGTGACCAATTTTCGATCAGAAATGACCACCATTTTGGTCTAAAGTCAGGTATTCTTTTTTAAAGAATATCGGCTCAAATTTTATTTATACCATAAGGAATAATTTAACATTGGTCACGAGGGACCAGGGACTCATAGAAAATATTGTGAAAAATATTCTTTTGACCAGTTTTCGACAGCCCAAAATTGACCGCCATTATGTTCTAAAACCAGTTTTCTTTTTCGGGCACATCCCGATAAATTTTATTTGCACCCTTAAGAATGAGAAAAAAATGGTCTCAATAAATCAGGGGTGGGGGAGGTCAGTGGGGTCCTCCTGGCTCCCCGACTAAAACTTAAAGCTTTTATCAAATCTGCACAGTTACTCACTACTGTCCTTTTCCTCATAAACATAAAAAAAGAGAGAGCAATGAAATGATAGAAGAAATACATTCCCCTGAAATGTTTGTTTTCCTGGCAGTTTGTCGTAATAAATATAAAAAAGGAAACATTGAAATATGAAACTCTTGTTGCATGTTATTGATAGCGAATTAATATTTCCTGCTTCTAGCATTCAAACGACAAAGAGCAAACAAAAGAACATTTTAAGTCTCCATAATAATACTGATTATTATGGAGACTTAAATCGCTGGGAGCCATAATACTGATTATTTGGGAAACGAAATTTCACACGGGACAAATTTCATTTGCTTTATTGCAATTTGTTGTATTGCTAAAATAATACTCTCGTACTCTTAAAAAAATAACACGATTCTTTCAAAGATGAAAAAATAAAATTATCATGTTTTAAACATGGTTTAAAAAACATCGTTTAAAACAAATGTTAAAAATGTTTTAAAAAGAATCACTTCTGTTTAAAACACGTTTAAAATAGGAATGGCCACATTTTCCGAAAAACGGAAAATAATTTTTCCGGAAACTGAAAAATTTCCGGAAGAGGGAAAATTTCTGAAAAACGGAAGACGGAAAATTTTCCGGAAAATGAAAACTGAAAATTTTACGAAAAACAGAAAACGGAAAATTTACGTAAAAACAAGGGCATAAAATTATCTTACGAGAAACAACCCATACATGTCACATACATGTAAATCTATAGTCCTACAAATAAAAATGAATGGTTCGATGTATGTTCGCGCATCACGCTTAAACGCCTGTACTAATCATGTTTTTCTTTGGTACATTGTTAGACCGTTATCTCAGAGAGGTTCATTGCATTTTACTTTGAACCCATATGTACCAATTTCGTCAGTTTTGGCAACCTAAATATATTATTCAAATGATTTATGTACCATTGGAAGTATATACACCAAACTTGACATAAACATAATTCAACGCTATAGAAAACATACTGTGGGTGTACCCGTCTCCCAAACACCCAAGTTTGTCAGTGTTGCCAAGCGTTTTAAAATACATTTTTCCTGAATAATTATGTAATCCCTGGTTTAATTTCAACTAAACTCGGTACACATATGACTTACAACCTGGAAAGAAATGCTGGGGAGGGTAAGAAATCCCACTCATCCCTAGGAGTCAGGATGGGAGGGGTGACATTTTAAAAATAATCGGAAAGATCGATATTAGTGTTGAATCCATAGTTTTCGGGTCGCTGAGATGAATAGTGACAGTGTCCATGCAGTTCAAGTTCATCCCTGGGGTTGGGGCAACATTTTAAAAGTAATCTAAAATGACCGATGTTAATCTCGAATCCATAGTTATCAGTGGCGCTAAGATGAATAGTGGCACTTTCGATGCCGTTTAAGAAGAAGAAGAAGTGAGAACGCAGCTTTGAGTAGAAACTATAAAAAAAAGATGCACAGCTACTGCAACAATCCGTACATGTGTCCTGCCCTGAGATACCTATGCTGAATACCAAGCTTAAAGTACTTATGAGTAATTCCCTCTGCAATTCAAAACAAATAAACTAAACGAAAGAGAAAAGTTTAATTAAAATAAAACATCCGCTGTTTTAAGGGCAAAACAATATATTAAAGACCAAATGAATCGGAAACTTACAATGAAGCCCGGTGATGGAAGCAATGATTAACAAACTAGAACAAGAAAACCGAAAAAGTCCAAACAT